>JAULBY010041922.1:0-13288 GCA_032358315.1 Ophiocytium majus
GATCCCTTTTTCTGGTCATGCGCACCGTGTGCAAAGGGCTTTCCGCGCCCTAAGCGGAGTTTAATAAAAGTACACTTGAATTGCTTAAGCATGCATGCACAAGTATTACTGGAACAAGTGCTGTACAGCAGTGTCCTGGTACACACCATTGCCTACCAGTGGCACCAGCATAATATTAATTGCGGGTACGTTGAGGAAGAGTAAAATGGGTGCCTCACGCTGCTCCCAGCACACGCATGTTATTCCTGCTGCGAGCCTTGCTGTACGCTGCATGCGGGCGAAGCCTAGGATATCCGATGACTCTGAGTTGTGCACGCATACCATGCAGTGCACTAGTGCATGCCCGGGTAGTGTACGGTATTCTTAGGGTACGGTATTCCTAGCCGGGCATGTGCCATGGCCACCCGTGGGAGTGCTGGCATGCATGACATGGGCCTTCGCACGCCCACAAGTGCAAATATATACTACTAGTCAAACTAGCTGCTGCATACATGGGTGTCGCTGCAGTATCAAACCTGCCCACTTCACGGCAGAGCGCTGTATCATGCGATGACAGTGGCATGTGCCTCTGAGTTACTCGTGCACTTCCAGTATTTGAATGGTACACCCAAAATGCTTTATAATGCACTCTTGCGCACACCATGCGCACAGGGCTTTCCATGCCCTACGCCAAGTGTTATAAAGTACACCCGAGGTGTTATAGATAAGTGCTTGTGTGGAGTACTCCTATTTATCTGCACCCGTGGGCGTGCCCTTGTCTGCACGCATGCCAGCACACACGTGGTGAGGGCACATGCCCGGCAGCGTGTACACAAACTCACAAGTCTGTACAACCAAGAGCAATAAGTGCTGCTGACAAGCAGGCCTGGGCCGCCGGTAGGCTCCTGCTGTGGTGCAGTCATAGTACCATATGATATAGCCAAGCAATAGGCTTTAGCTGCAAGTAACAGTGACACGCCAGCATTGCAGCGCACCTGGATGCTGCCGCAGCGGCCGCGCATGGCATGCAGTGCACTGCCGCAGCTGCGATGGCAACGCCCTTAAAAACCACGTGCCTGCATGAACTTCATTCACTGCTGTCACGCCGTTTTTTGCCACAGTGTACAGTACACAACCAAGGGTGCCCGGCCGGGCAGAGCTGGCCAGTGGACAGTGTCGCATGGCGACAGTCACTCACGGCCCCCCTGCAGCCACGCCCGCTGCCGCCTGTGCCTGTGCCTGCCCCCCTCTCAACCACCGCCACCAGCCGCCCGCACGCGCCCCCCACCCCCTGCTGTGGGGCGCATCCCCAACTTCAACTTCAATGCCATCTTCAGCTTCTTCTTCAACTTGAGGCTCCTCCTCCCCCGTTTTGAAGAAGGTGTAGGAGAGCGTAATGTCGCTGACATTGTCCATGGATGGGTCGTCGAGTATCTCCGGGTCCACGAAGAATAGCACGGGCATGTCTATCTCCTCGCCCGCCCTTAGGCGCTGCTCCTCAAAGCAGAAGCACTGGATTTTGTTGAAGTAGATGCCTGGTCGCAGCCGCGGCGGGTGTGTGCGGTGGGGCAGCGGCGGCAGCAGCAAAGAAGGAACGGTAGCGGTGCTTACTGAATGGATGTGAAACAGAGGTTGGCAGCAACATGTAAATGCCTGATCTCGGCCGCGGCGGGTGTGTGCGGCGGCAGCGGCGGCGGCGGGGGCAAAAGGAGGGGTGGTGGCGGTGCTCAGCAGTTGGTGTGAGACAGAGGGTGGCAGCAACATGAGACTGCAACTGCAGCGTGTGTACATGTTGCATGCTACCTTGGGGCACAGTATTATGCATGATGGGGCGGTGGTGTGGCGGGCCGGCCACACACACATGCGGTGTACATCATCCAGGCGGTCTGGTGTACCGGCACAACTGTAGTACATTCAAGACACAGCGGCAAAGCAAAATTTGTGGCTGCTCACAGACGTAGCAGCGCTGGGCACAATGGGCACCACACAGCAGGACAAGGATCAGCAGCAGCGCACCAGCGCCTGCCAGCAGCGCACCTGCCTAACTAACCTAACCTAACCTAACCCTAATGCTGAGCACAGTAGGCACCACACAGCACGACAAGGACAAGAGGCAGCGCACCAGCGCCAGCCAGCAGCGCACCTGCTTTGAGCGGAAACACATTGTACGTTGCCACGCCAGTGATGTGCTTGGCAGTGGGATTTTTGGCCGTGTAGAATGCCAGTGCGGTCTCCCCGGGCACCACCCGCACGGCCGACTGCGTCTGCCTGAACTTCCATGGCATGGTGTCTGCGACGGTTCCGTCAAAGGTCACGGTGATGAGGCGTGACCTTTCGCCCTCAACGGGCACCATGCGGTCCGCCTTTTCCTGTGACGCCACCTGTGTCGTGCCCCCAAATCCTGGTGGCGGCGGCGGCAGCGGCAGAAGGGGCGCAGCAGGTGCTCAGCATGAAATGGTGCTCAGCAGAAGCGAGCAGCGCTGCAGTGTGTGCTCATAATGAACGGCCAGCGCGCAAGATATTTTATTTTTTCAAGTATGTTGAAGTCTTTCATACCATATGGTACTTCGAACTTCGTAGTACCGTAGTCACGCGGTGTATTTCTACGCCCCGAATGCGAAATGTACGGCGTGATGCCGTATTTATAAATACATAAGTTGACGCATGAATATATTATGCGCCATATTTGTGAAGTAATCATATGTTAAACAGCGTATAACGAAGAGTATGAAGTATATGCTGTGGCCCATCACTCTATGCTCAGATTTCATACGCTGTGACCCAGCACTATGTCCTCACCAGGAGACGTCTGTATGTGGCATGAGGCGGTGCAGCAGCAGACCCACAGGTATGACTGGGGTCACGGGGGTGCATGCCGGCTAGCAGAGTGCATAATGAATTTGAAAGGTATTTGAAAGGTGTGCTGCTGTAGTATCACAAATGGCTGCATCCTGTCGCAGCTTAGAGCAAGCATGTGTGCTGCATCATATCGCAGCTTAGAGCAAGCGTGTGTGCAAGGCGGACCCTTGTGCGGCAACTCAGAATAAGCGGTTGCACGCCAGCCCTTACATGCGGTGCGACACATGTGCGCCGCTGCTGTGGTAAATGACTAAGATTATAAATGGTACTGCTGACGTATCATGATGCAAGCACTCTCTGTGCTCTCTCTGCTCTTGTGCTGCCAGCCATCTCATGTTCGAGTAGCCAAGGTTTTCCTGCTGCACAACCGCCACTGATGCTGCAAGTGAGTGCGCACAATGTGTAGACTGGTGGCATGCGGCGAGTAGGCAAAAACGCCAGTTCACCTGTTTAGTTGCACCCAAGAGTGAACACTCTGGATTGCTTCACCGGCAAGGACTTCCGAAGAATACATCTTTAGAGTACGCAGCGCTGAGCATCGGCAGCTTAACCGCTCGCACCAGCATGTCCGATCATGCGTTTTCTGGTCACACGCACACCATGTGCAAGGGCTTTCGCGCCATAAGCAAAGTTTAATAGAAGAACATCTGAAACATCGAAGTGCACCTGTACGTGTGCTGCAGCCGCCAGTGGGGATAGCATACCTGTGGCTTGGCAGAAGGCCTTGTACAGAGGCACCGCCGCGTAGCTCACTCCCCCCACGGCAATCACAATGCTGAGAGCGTACATTGCAATTTGTTTGTTGCGCTCCTCCAAGGAAGGCCTCACTCTCACAGGTGCGCCTGCTGCTCCTGCTGCTGCTGAGCCACCCTTGGCAGCGCCCGCGGCAGTGCTCTGCCCTTGTGGCGCTGCGTCACGCGCAAGAAAATGACGAAACAACAAAGCGACAGCGAGCAGCACTGTAATCAGCGCCTGCAGCAGTGGGCTGCCCTTGTTGCCCTGTGGCATCCGCAATACAGCGGGAAGACAACAGACCGACAGCGGGCAGTACTGTTATTCCGTAAAGTGCAAGTATTCTACCAACCTGTGAAGCTCTGGTGGCAGCGATGATGTGTGGCACGCAGCTGCTCTTTGCCAGTGCGCCGCCTGTGGCTGTGTGCAAAAGTAAGTCGTTGTGGTACCGCGCGTCAACTGATCTGCACAAAAGTGTGAGAGAAACTTTAACCACCCTCATCACCTGTGGCAATATGACGTCTGCGAGTGACAACATGCAAACCACTTGGAACAATCGTCTTCTGCTTCTGTTGTGCTACAAGTAGTCGTCGTATCTCACCGAGTCACACACTGCAAACGGCGAGCAGGGAAAGCTACGTGTGCGTGTCAACTGTGTGACCATACCATGTATGCCAGCCAACAGTATACTTTTAAGGTATATGGAAGTGACCCGAAAGGTTGCTATGAAAACATGTGCACTTGGGGTATTTGCTATGTGTGTTTGCCCAGGTTATGTGAAAGAACACTATTAAGGTGGTGAAGCCCAGATACTGCCGTGGCTGGGGCAAAATAGCCAGGCTGAAGCCTATGGGGTGGTTTATCCACCTAGTCACCAGATAGCCCCCGCCCAACACGCGCCGGTCAGGGCTGCTGCAGAGCAAAACTACCAGCAAGGCCTATGTACTTGTGTGAGCAGCAACACTTACACAATAAATGAGCTGTTGTTCGGTGGTGCATTGAACAGCCGCGCTGGTGGCCACACTGCATTTTAGACACACACAGACACGAGCCTGGTGCAACGACGAAAACCACCGCGATCCGCATTGCAGGCAGCGCATGCTTCCTGTGCCAGCCACTGGTGAGAGCACAGCAGCGGCGTGGTTGCAACAGCGTGCAAGTCGCCAACTCGACCGACACGGGTATAGCCGCGCGCGCGGAGCATATGTGTGTGATTGCTTTTCGGAACACGGCTGCTGGTGTGCCAAATGCTTTTCAATTTCAATGCTCGCAACGCCACGGAGAGGAGGATGCTGCAGAGCCCACCATGCCATCGTTGCAAGGCATCCCACTCGTGTGCCCCACATATGCTGCTGAGATCCTGCTGCGGCATCTGACACACATCACAACAGGCCGTCAGGGTTGCACTCACTTGCGAATGCCCGCATGGTGATACATGGCCGCCTGGCTGCAGGGCTCAGCCTGCAGCACAGCTGCTTGGCTGGCGAGCTAAGCATCGCCACTCTCTGCACCCTCCGCAGAGCTCCAACGCCGCCAGCCCCTGTGTGTGTGCGTAGCAGTGTCCAGCAGCAGCAGCATGCTTCATCCAGGTGCTCAGCAGCGGCGCCGGTTGTTGAACAAGCAGTGCATGCACAGCTCTGGGCACAGAGAGAGCACGAAGCATCGCGGAGTGCGGCGAGCGCACGTGCGGCAGCAGTGGGAGTGGCGGCAGCTGCGGCAGCGGCAGCAGGAGTACTCCCGTGCACGACCGAATCACCGTAGGAGAAGGCACCAGTGCGCCAGGCCGGCGCAACGCAAGCGAAACACACACCACCCCAGTCACACACACAAGAGACAAGGCTCCACGCTGCATGCAGTCCTTCTGGAGTGTGAGCCAGCAGGAGCCTGTGCCCCTGAGCGACAGTGGCAGCAGCAGCGTCGCCCGTAGAAGAGAGACGGCACACGCGGCGAGCGCCAGGCATACCAGCCCACCACCAGCTGCTGTCCCCAGGTGACATGCTCGCATGCATCCTTCTGCTGCAGACAACAGCTGTTTGTGCACTGTGCAGTGTGCGCAGCCTCAACGAAGCACCGCGATTTGCACCCTGCTTGTGCAGGTGGTGCCTTGAGATACAGCTACACTCTGCCCTGGGATGGCTTTTGCAGACCACGGTGCATCCAGTGCTGGTTTTTCGCGCCTGCTTGCTATGACGCGCCGGCATAGTTGAAGTTGACTACTGTTGTAATCCGGTGCCGAAGACGAGACCTGCTGCTAGCAACAGCATCCTGTTGCGAGTGCCCCCAACATGCAGCAGCAGTGACACACCACAAATAGTCTCACTTGCTTCCGTCTGCTCTCAACGCTCACTACTGCCCCTGGCCTGCGTCGCGTTCACACAGCCGACCCCGCAGCCAGCGACACGCAAAGCCTGGCATGCATGCGGACACATCAGATGCCCTCTTGCACGCAGCAGCAGACATGAATGATGCGACTGAACGGTCGGCACGGCATGACCAACAGCACCAGCACTTGCACCAGCACAGCAGCAACGGAGGCAAGGCGTCAGCGGTTCGGGTGCGTGTAGCCTTCTGGTGCCTGGGGCTGTGCAGCGGGGCAGCGTATGTCATCATGGTAAGTGAAAAGGCTGCCGCATGTGCATGTATTACAGTACTGCATTGTCCGATCTTGGTGACAGATGTTGACGCTTCTGCAAGTGGCTTGCGCGCACCAAGCGCATGTGTTGCGCGTGGTGCGATACAGCTTGCATCTGTGACATGACGACAGCAGGTCAATGTGGCGAAGTTTCGAAACCCTTGCCATGCAGCGATGCCACCTGAGTCACAATGACGTGCTCATGCAGCGGCCACCTGCCGGCGGCTCAGACCTGCCCGCTAGCAGCAGTCATTGTTCTTGGTTTTTCATGCAGAGCACTTTTGTGTGTTCGTGTGCATACACTGCCGGGCAGTGCCGTGTGCCATAGCCACAAGCGTGCTGGTATGACATGTGCTCTTGCACGCCCACACAATGCAAATAAATACAACATCGGCACAGCACCCATAGACGCGCTAACCATGCCTTGTCGTGCACCTGTTACGCCCTGCACTTTCCACCGTGACCTGTACAGGTGGCGGGTGCGAAGGAGGTCAACTCGGGTGGCGTGGGTCTGGTGTTTCTGTGCGTGATTGCGCCTGGCTTTTTTGTGAAGCTCACGGCGCCCTACTGGTTCCACTTGGTGTCGCAGGGCACGAGGGTGCTCGCGTGTGGCGTGCTCATGTTCCTGGCGTTCAGGTGAGGTTGAGGTTTGGCTTTGTGGTAGTTACATCAAACTTCAACTTGAAGTAGCACTTGAAGTGGTACTTGAGTGTACACCAAACTTCAACTTGAAGTACAGTACCAGTACTGTACTGTGGCGCCAGAGTGGTGAGCCTGCGGGAAAGGGAGTGAAGCCTACTAGTAGTTTTATTTCCTTGCGCTTTGCGGGTGTGCAGGAGCCCATGCCATGCATGCCAGCACGCTTGTGGCGATGGCACATGCATCGGCAGTGTATGCACTAGAAGCACAAAGTAATCTGGACAAGCATCACCAAGTAGTACTGTAGCCATGCAGCATGCACGCCCTACCTCAGTGTCGATTTGTATTTTATGTGCGCCAGGCTTTCCACGCCCCAGCGGAGAGATACAGTACCAGAAAAAATTGTGATGCATGCATACCATCTGGTGCATGTATTCCATTGCACTGCACATCAGTTAGGGTTGGCCAGCACAACAATAGGGGCAGCAAGTGCGTTGGCCAGTTGCACTGAAAACCTTGTTTGTAGCGAAAGCCTGAAATTACAGTCAGGATGGTTATCCAGAACGTGTAACCATGTTTCTTACCTCAACTGACAGGGTACAACAAGGCAGTTTTGTGTAATGAGCGGGGGCGTTTGGCAGGGTCACACGACCCTGTGTCCCACTCCCACGCGAGGCTGACGCTGTGCTGGCTGCGTTTACGAGGGGCCATGCTGTATAGTGACGGGTAGGCACCTTATGTAACGGGGGGGGCGCTATGCATCACTGAACAGGAGCTGGTGCCTGCCCGCCCCCTTTTTTCCATGGCATTGCGAGTGAGTGAGCTGCTGCGCATGTGGTGGTGGTAGTGTGCCGAACTTCAAAAGAGTAGGGACTGCACTTTGCATGCACGTGCCGGCACGCCGCAAGGCCGCGCTGGGGGGGGGGGCGGGGGGGGGCAGAGTGCGCTCCTGCTGCTACACCGGGGGTCCCTTTGTATGACGCGGGTAGTAATTGTATAACGACGTTTGTGTTAGCAGTGTGAGACCCCGCCCTTGATAACGCGTTGGGTTGTTTCACTCTGTCAGTTACGGTAGGCTTAACTTTTGAGCGTTGTCCTGCAAATAATCTTGTAAGTATTACAACGTGAGACAGTTCTGTATGTCAGCCTCACGGTGGAACAGCTGTGAAGCATCCTTCAGTACAGCCACAGCAAGAACTATCGAAGCAGCAGAGGTAGTCACCCCACCCTGCTGCCTCTCATCCAGGTGCTGCATCATGTGCCATGAAGCAGCAATGGCTGTGCACCAGTCTAGTGCGCCATGTTGCCAAAGAGCTGGTGGTTGGTTATAATATATATAGCTTGGGTCAACGGCAGGGCACGGTGCTAAATCAGCAGTAGCGTACCTGGCTTGAGCAGCACTTCATGTGGTTGTGCTGGGTGGCCCAACATCGCTGCTTCCTGGTTGCAACATGGAAAACGCATGTGCCAACTCAAGATGCACTGAAACCGCTGCTGCCGCTGCTTGTGCTGCTGCTGCTGCTGCTGCTGCTGCTGCTGCTGCTGCTGCTGCTGCTGCTGCTGCTGCTGCTGCGGGTGAGCACCATTCTTCCCTCACTTCTGGTGACCACCCCATCCATAGCCTGGTCGGCTGCAGCTCATCACTGGCCTCCCAGCTGGTGGGCGTGTCACTGGCCAGCATACAGAGCGCACTGGGAGAGGCCACCTTCCTGGCACTGTCGGCACGGTATGACAGCGGGTGGGCGCTCACTATGTGGAGCAGCGGGACGGGAATGGCAGGGGTGTGCGGGTGAGTCAACCAAGCGAAAAATTCACAAGTGAAGTAGTATGTAGTTATGCGCCAGGGCTTTCAACATACTTTTTACGTTACACTTCTGAACTACTCCCCCAATGACTGTGGTATAAGGTACGGGGTATTTCTACGCCCAAAAACGCAACATACGGCGTATATGTACGTTTATAGGATTACCTCACTAGTATGTTGTACCACGTACGCCGTATTTAAATGCTTTATACGGCATGTGACAGAGGGTACATACGCCGTGACCCATCACTAATGGTATGCATGGCAGCCGCTGCTGTTGCTAGGCATGACTGCCGTTGAAGTGTACTACATGACAGGTGCGGGTGGGGGCATGGGAAGAGCAAAGCCAACCGATGGTTGCCGGCACACAAGCGCCAGCTGTTGCTTAGTCCTGCGCCGCACAGCCATTTGTTGAAATAGGTGATGAATACTTCGAAGTATGTGAACATGTGATCTTAGAGCGTACGCTACGTGCGCTGCGAGGATATAGCCGCTGTGGTGCAGTGCTAGCAGCCCAGCTGAAACCAACACCAGTTCTGCATGCCATGTCATGCACTGTGCTGGTACTCGCAAATTCATACCCTAGACTTCTTGTTGCTTCGTCAAAACTACTACCGTACATACCTTTCTCTGGCACATGTCACGTGCGATGCTTTCGTTTGGAGTATTTTTTGAAGTATACTTCTATACACTCGACAGCACAGCCGCCGGTGCCTGAAGCACTGAAGCAGTCTGCCAGTGTGGTGGCGGTGGCGGTGTGCACAAGAAGTGGCACCAGTGCGTGCACGGCTTGCCCATGGCTAGCAGCAGATGTTAGTACGTGGCAGTGATGGTCAGTGTGTCCGTACAGGGCGAGGAGGCCTGCCTTAAGTGTGCCTGAACACACGGTGATAACCACATCGGTTGGCGTCGCTCGCATGGGGTGCACGCGCCGCACAGCTGCAAGACAGGTGCACACACTTAGTGAAGCTACAGTTGTTGAATGCTGTGGGGATAGGTTTTCGCACGCACAGGAGACGTGGTGCACCGGTGCGGTGCCCATGTACACACTGCAAAGTTTGGAGGGGGTGGCGGCTGGCCTTTCAAGTTGTCCAGACAGCAGTCGATGAACCACCAGCCGCGCCAACACCAAGCACTACAGCGGTGCATCGAGTATCATGCGGTATCCTATCCGGCACATTCATGGTATGACCTACATGTTTGCTATGGTCATCACTGGCGGACACCATCGATAACACCATCGAACAGAATGTCCGAACAGTCTTTGCATCTAATATGTTTTTTGAGGAAGTACTTCTGTTTGTTGCATATGTTAATAACCATTTACCGTACTTCAGAAGTACTATAAATATCGTGACTATGCTACTTTGTACTACTAGTAGTATGATGACATTAAGGCATCGAATGCCAGTCTCCAGGTGCATGCGCTGCAGTGGCACCCATGAACCATGGTTTACCTACTTCAAGTACTCAAGCTATGTACACTACCGGTACTAATGAAATGTAATGTACCACTTCATGTGGGCTCACGCATGGCTTACAGCTACGCACGTTGGTAGTGCAAGCGCGTACACCTTTGCTGCAAGACTTGCAGCAGCAGCCAGAGTGGCCAGCCACCCATTGCTGGACCTCATCCGGCCCGCAATGGACCAGGCCCGTTGAGCCACGCAGGCTGCGCCCTGCTGTGCATGGCTGGCGTCCTATTGACATCCCCCAGTGGCCGGCGGAGCTCGCTGTCGGCAAGTAGAGCTGCAGGCACTGGGGGATACATGTAGGATGCTTCTGCGGGTCCTATACAGCTTGGCGCACATATGTACAGCTTGGCAATGTGTGGCTCTGCTTAATAAATGACGCTGCCTGCAGCCGGTAGTGTGCCTGCCTGCCCGCATATGTAATGTTGTGGGACGAAGCCACCGCCCAGGCTGTTTGTCCTGGCAGCGTGGCGTGGCGGTCCGCGCCCTGCTGAGCGACGCCAGGCCGCACGTCATTGACATTGAGGGACCCATGCCGCTTGGGGTTGAAGGCCGAGGTCCTCGGCGGAGGCGCGGGCTCCTTCCAAAACGTGCAGAGTATTGAAAGCACTGTGACAGCTCTATGCAAGGCAAGTGTCCGCCAGGTCGAAGATGTCCGTCCAGCAGCAGGGTGAGCTAAGGCACTTAGATGAGCACTTCGTGAGCAGCTGTTGCCCTTTGCACCGGGGGGGTGGGCTCGTAGAGCATGTTGCTTTTGGAGACGGCCTGTGCATGTGTGGCCCGTTCACTTTGGCGCCTTTGAGCGCAGCTCTGTCTGCAGCAGCATCGACCTGCGCCAAGGCCTCGGCCGCAGTGGCCGCGTGATGTGCAGATGGCCGCTCAGCATCATCTGACGGGTACATCTGACTCCGCCAGAACAAGGTCATTGCCGCAGCCGCAAGCTGCATTTCGACTTCACTTGATGTTTCACAGAAAGCCTCATCCAACGAACACGGCGGCACATGTGACGTTCATTTTGGATGTGGCCTTTTGTGCAACGTCAAGGGCGGTTCAGAAGCACCCTGCGTCTATGGCGAAACCCTTTTTGCCCGGGCTGTATAAAGCCCGCCGCTGCTCAGCCGCCATTGACGCCTGCGTGCGGCGTGCCACCCGTGCGGCCGAGGTGTCGGCGCACGTTTTCCGTGCTGGAGACTTAGGTGCGCTCAAACGCGCCGAAAGTGAACGGTCTATATTTGCACAGGTCATCTCCGAAAGCAACATGCTCTTCCACTGGCAGTGCACTTCCTGTGGAAGGGCAGCAGGTGTTTCAAAACATGCAGAGTGCTTTTCTAAGTTGCTCTGCTCTTCCTTCTGCTGAGCAGTCGTCTTCAGGCTGAACCCTGGGGGGCACTTGCCTTCATACTTGCCATTGTGCTTTTGATGCTGTTCACGTATTGAACTTCGAGTGTGAGGGAGTAACCCGCGCCTCCGCCACAGCGCTTGGCTTCAAACGCCAAGCAGCACGGGTCCCCAACCACGCCTTGACAACATGCGCTGCGTCGCTCAGGGCGCGGCCGGCCACATTGCACTGGGAAGACAACACAGGCTTTGAGGCGGCTATGTCCCGCGAACTTCAAGTTATTTTACGAGAAGACAGGCGCACTGCCAGCTGTGGGCACTACCCGTGTCTGAAGAATTTTCACACAAGCTGCAGCTGTGCATGGCCCTAGGACCCACACGGTACCTCGAGCCCCCAGGGCCTGCATCTCTGCTTGCTGCATGACACTAACTAAATTAAGCTCTGCCCGGCCACACGGCATTCCTGCGAGACGCCAGCTGTGCGCAGCAGCTGCTGCGCCCTGTGTGCTCCAGGCCTGTTGCAGCCCGGATGACATCCAGCTGCGAGATGGCAATACTTGTGACACACATGGTACTTCTTATTCTGTTCAAGTACAGTGATTATTATAGCAAGTACAGTGATTATTATAGTGCAGAACTGTTACTTGGCACTTATGTTCTACCACTTCATGTGCAGGTGCAAGTGCTGCAGTGCTATTCCTGGCTGGCAGCATGGGCGTTGTGCAATGTCATGCATGGATGCGAACTGCGTCAAGTATTTGTTGCTGCTCTAGAGCTTAATGTAAGCTTACGTATACATACTTCGAAGTACATGGTTTACAGGTACACATGTTGGTAACGCAGGCGCTTACATGCCGTGCATTCAGAGTGTCCGCTGGCGCGCAGCCATGTTTGTCTGTATGGCAAGCTGACGCAGCACTCACAGTGTGCCTGTGTACCCATTCTTTGCCTATGCTGTGTGGTTGCTGCTTGTGCACAGTTTGCATCTACCTGTGTGTTCTGAAGTGAGCATGCGACATTCAGTA
Source organism: Ophiocytium majus (assembly GCA_032358315.1). NCBI lineage: Eukaryota > Xanthophyceae > Mischococcales > Ophiocytiaceae > Ophiocytium > Ophiocytium majus. The sequence goes on from JAULBY010041922.1 coordinate 12,481, forward strand.
CTGCTACTGTAGTACTTGCTTCAAGTATCACATGGTGTATTTACATGCAATTGCACTTTTGGGCGTGCAACAACCCAGCTCGCTTAAGCCAGCATGACGCAATGGTAATTTGTGGCCTCATATTTCCATCTAGGAATACTCTTGGTTTTGCACAGTCGACAGCAAGAAGTGCTGCCAGCAGGCAGGCCTGATCGGCCAGCAGGCTAGAGCGTGACCTGCCAGGGCACGTTACAGAGCAGGGGGCATTCACCACCACCTACGCCTGCACCCGCCCTCCAAACCCCTGGCGCCGCCATGTAACTTTAACAAGCTAGCGTTGACACAGCGCCAAAATATAATATTATGCAGTTCAGCGGACGCACCTGAGGCCTGCAGCAGTGCAACCATGTACTTCAGTAGTACCTACCTTGCGCCACTGCGCCTGGAGCCTGGCGCACCCCACTCCGCACGCACCACCACCCGTCTGCCTCTGCCTCTGCCTGTGCCTCCCCCATTGTGACAGATACGCGTACATGTACTTTGTGCACGTCATGCTGGGCTTCTCCTTCAGGACCACCCTCCTCCTCGCAAACTCCCTTGCGCTCGGCCTCATAGGCTCCTTCTTTCTCATACTGGGACCCGTGCCCGCCGCCGCCGCCGCGCACACGCCTCACTGCGGCACCCACTCCACACCCCTCGGCCACCTAAAGCCACACATGGAAGCGGGCCCATATGACTTTGCCCCTCTGGGCGAGCCCCGCACATCGGACCTGGTGCCGTGTGCCACTGACAGCCCCTGCAGTGCGGCCATCACTGGCACGGTGGGGGG
>JAULBY010041933.1:0-13285 GCA_032358315.1 Ophiocytium majus
GGGGGCCCCCCCCCCCCCCCCCCCCCCCCCCCCTGAGGGGGATAATGGGGGGTGAGAGGGGGAGGGGAGGGGGGGGGATCACCCCCCTTTTCCCCTTTAAGGGGTCACCGGTCGCGCGCGTGTGCCGGCGTTATGTCCCCCATGGCGGAAGGCTCGGCCTCCAGGGCCGGCCGAAGCTGTGAATCGCTGCCGAGGAAGACTTTGGACAGGGCGGCCTGTGGAGGGAGGGGCGCCAGCAGCGGGTGCAGCATGTGAGGTGTGGTTCGTCAGTAGCGACGGGTCACGGCATATAACATGTGTGCTATTTATAAGTATAACGCTACTACGTACTACGTCAAGCAGTAATAAATACGTTATACTACTGTAGTACTTCGAAGCACAAAATACGGCGTGTTACTATACTACGCATTCTCTACGCCCAAAAGCGTGGCATACGGCGCATCTGTCGTATCACCACGCTTACAAATAGGAACACGTCACGTGCCGAAATTACATGCGCTATACGGCGTACTGTAGGATGAAATTTACACGCTGTGACCCATCACCATTCGTCACGTGCAACCGGCCTCTTGCCACTCTGCGCCCCTGCAATCCTGGGTCTGCAGTCCGCAAGCACCTGCGCTGCGGGTGCTTGCTCTCAATGGGACCAAGGACCGTTGCACGGACCGTTATTGCGTTCACACATGTTTGACCTATTGATACTATTAGCTGGAGTATGCTATTGGGGCTAGGGAGGGGGGGGGCAGTAGGGGAAATTGGAGGCACGAGGTGCGCGCAATGGCATACCGGCTGCGGCAGCATGCCAGCGCGTGAAGTGGGGCGTATTGTGCAGGCAGGCGCCAAGGCCAGAGTGCTCGCGCGGCATGGTCGTGACGCAGTGGCAAGCGGGAGTGGGTGGCACACGAGCGCGAGATAAATCATGTATGCATACTTGTGCACTGTGCATGTGCTGTATGCTTCATGGAAGTACCCCTAAGTGTACACGTGTGCACTGCGAGAAGTACACGTTTGCTACTCCTGTCTGACCCCTTTTTCTGGTCATGCGCACCGTGTGCAAAGGGCTTTCCGCGCCCTAAGCGGAGTTTAATAAAAGGGCTTTCCGCGCCCTAAGCGGAGTTTAATAAGAGTACACACCTTTTGTGCCATACACTACACTGTATGAGTGTGGCATGCTCTCGCCAGCTACGGGCGCCATCTGGTTTCGTATGTGCAAAACTGGCATTGCATATTTACTAGACGCATGTACATACATATATGTACAGCGGTGCCCAGCAGCAGTGCTGACGGTGTTCAGTAGCAGCAGTGTTCAGCAGCAGTGGTGCTCAGCAGCAGCAGTGCTCAGCAGGTGCGGCGGTCACGGGGCCAGCGGCCGCCAGCAGCAGGGCCACAGCAGCAGCAGCAACAACACCAGCAACAAGCATTGGCAAATGCCAACAACACTCTGCAAGCACACAGTGAAAGAGCAGGCATGTACCTGTTTGTGCCGCGCAAAGGCTGCTCCCCCTGCTAATCCGCCACCACGGCGGGTGCCTCATCCCAACCCCTCCCCCCCAGCCAGTGCTCAGCAGCAGCGCAAGCGCTCTGCCAAACACAAGTGGCCCCCAACCCCCCAATTCTGCCCTGAATCTAAATGCACACCCCCGCAGCAGCATACTGCGTGCCTGCCCCTGTGTGTGTTGTTCTGCAGACTACCCTGCCACCGACGCTGCTCAGCACTGCTGAGCTCATGAGAGCTGCCGCAGGTTGCATGTTGCTGCTGAGCACAGTGTCCTTGCTGCTCAGCAGCCAAACGCCGCTGCTGGCCTGCTCAGCAGCAGCAAGGGCATGCTCGGCAGCAGCAGCAGCGTGCTCAGCAGCAGCAGCACGTGTGTGCTCAGCAGCAGCAGCCGCACCGCCCAGCAGCACCGTGCTCAGCAGCAGCAGCGGTGATCATCAGCAGCAGCACCGTGCTCAGCAGCAGCAGCAGCACCGTGCTCAGCAGCAGCAGCAGCAGCAGCAGCAGCAGCCGCACCGTGCTCAGCAGCCAGCGGCAGCGGTGCTCAGCAGCAGCAGCAGCCCGCGGGCGTGCTCAGCCCTCGAGAGCGGACGCGCCGGAGATGATCTCAATGAGCTCCGTGGTGATGCGCGACTGGCGCGCGCGGTTGTACAGGAGGGTGAGCGACTCAATCATGTCGCCGGCGTTCTTGGAGGCGTTCTCCATGGCGTTCATGCGCGAGGACTGCTCCGAGGTGGCGTTCTCCATGAGGGCGTAGTACACGGTGGAGGCGAGCGCGTACTCGTACATGTCCTGCAGGACCTCGGACTTGGTGTCGGGCTCAAACTCGTACTCCACCTGTGTCGCGGCGCGCGGTTTGATCATGAATTCATGTACAATTCATGCATGGATTCATGGGAAATGACGCCGGCTAGTCGTGCATACATGCTACCCACCATGCGAAGCATGGGCGGATGCCTCTGCAAGTGCCGGTCTAGCCATAAATTGCCAAGGCAGGCACGCCACTTACCATGAGCCCTTCACCGTCATTTGCAATTTGTGCATGGCAGTTACATGTGTAACTGCCTGCGCATGCAGGAGGATGCTGGCTATTGCTGGGTGCTCCTCGTCCTTGCTGGGCACTGGCGCATGACAGTTTCAGTACGCCGATGCACAGGTATGCATGCAACTGCTACAGTTACACATAAGACTGTCAAGAAAACTGTCAAGAGTTACAACTGTAACTGTAACTTACCATGGCTCCTCCTCATCCTTGGTGAGGTTATGCCTTGGTGGGCATCGTTTGTTACAGTTTCAGCACCCATACGCACAGTTGCGCATATAACTGCCACAGTTACTTACTACAGTAGTATGTAACTGTCAAATCGTACACTGTAACTGTAACTTACCATGGGCTCCTCCTCGTCCTTGGTGAGGTTGTGCATAAGCTTGCCTATGGGCTCGTAAGCGATGGCGCTGCTCCGCAGTAATCAGTGCACACAGCAGGAGACACGGCGGTGGCAGCAGCAGCGGCGGCAGCAGCAATGGCAGCAGCAACAGCGGTGGCAGCAGCAGCAGCAGCAGCGGTGATAGCAGCGGCGGCGGCCGCGGCAGCAGCAGCGGTAATAGCAGCGGCGGCGGCAGTGGCGGCAGCAGTGGCGGTGGCGGCAGTGGCGGGTTCAGTGCCAGGGCGCTGTATTCTCAACGACAGGTTGTGTGGTGAATCTCTGACGGCATGCATAGTCGGAATGTGCAGCAGGATGTACACAGCCAAGTGCAGACTGCAGTGACAGCACGACACGGCGGTGAAGGCGCCAGCCATTGGCAGCACCAGCACCAGCGGCGCCATGCCAAGGCGCAGCGCCACCAGCAGCAGCACGACCATCAGCACACCACCACCAATGACATCACGCAGCACCACCACGCCTGCGCACCCTGGCACACACACACAACCAGCAGCGGTCCTACCACCTCAGCAAAGCAAGTCACGCGCGGGGAGCGCGGGGGCTCACCTCTTGAACCTGTTGTAGACGATCAGCACCGCATCGGCCTTGGGGGTCTTAAGCACCTCTGTGGCAAGCGCGCTCGCGGCGGCGAATGTGTAGGGGACCTCCACCTGCTCTCACAAAAGGCGGCGGCGCAGCAGCCGTTGTCAGTGACTTGTAGGGTTGCCGGAATCGTCATCATTTTCAAAATTACTCCGTAAACCGTAGCATCATTTCACCGCAACCTCACTAATGATGTTTGCAACACCTTCCATTATGTGCTCAGCACAGTGGGGCAATCACAAATATCAAGGCATTGCAGGCTGCTGTAGGCATCCGCAGCGGGTATGACGGAATTACCGTTGACCGTCATGTCCAGAAATTGCGATTCCGGCAACCCTACAATGACTTGTCACACCTTAGGTTGCGCGAGGCACCACCGTGGGGGCTTGCTTGCGTGCTCACACTTTGCAGCATACACCACCACCCGGGAGGGGGCACCACCACCAGAGCGAACACCAACAACGGGAGACACGCGCCAGCCAGTGTCCTTGAGGGCTAGGGATGATTCAGAATACAACTACCAACAGGGCTTACTGTGTGGGCAGGCCGCCTGCCGCATGATACCCCTCGCCTGGAGTTCTACCCTCACACCTGGGCGTGTGCCCCAGGCAGTGCGGAGGGGCAAGCCTGTGATGTTAACGTAAGTATATGCTGAGCAAACCCAGGGACCATTACATGCTTTGCCGCACACACCCACACAGTGGGGAGCCACCACCACCGGACCACAACGAGAGGGCGAGCGGGGCGTCCGAGTGAGCAGGCCGGCCCGACATGGGATAAACCGCCGTCTGGAGTCCCTACCTCACACCTAAAGTTGCGCTAGGAGGCGCCGTCACGCTGTTCGTGGCGGCGCCAGGGTTTGTTTTCAAGTTCAGCAGTCACTAGGTGGCACATGCCCAAAATGATGTGGCGGTGTCGAGTGCAAGGTAGAGTACCTGGGTGTCGTGCTATTGTCGAACGCAAATATTGGGTGGAGGCAGTAATATATACTGTAGCTGATAATACACGAGGCGGTAAGGGTAGCGACGGGGGGCAGCGTACTTGAAGTATATGTTGTCAAATACCGCATGACAGAATTACTACTGGCACATGCGTACTACTGTAGTAGTAACAACGCATTCGTACATGACACATGCGTACTGTACCACGGTTGTTGTGACACACAGGAAGCAGGCATTCTGTCTTCACAGGTGCGCCCAACCACATACACCATCATCGAGTTTGCATACATATACTTCTGAAGTATACCTCCCACCTCGAAGTATATGCTGTAGTATAGAATCAATAACTAAGACCTCGCCCGTTTTGTCGAAAACGCATGCATGCAACCCTGAAGAGTGTGCTTGCAAGTGGCAACTGCACACCACACCTACTATGATGGCAGTTACAAAGCTACAGTTACAAAGGAACAGTTACAAAGCTACAGTTACGCACCTCTGTGCAGGAGCGGTCGCAGCTGGCGCCAAAGGCCCTGCTGAGCTGCGAGCGCCCCTTCTCGCCCACAATCAGCAGGGAGATGTCCTTGCCCGCGGCCTGCGAAACAGTTCACCGACAATTCACACACAGTTCGCCACAGTTAAGCACACACTGAAGGTGACAGAGTGCATTGGACCGCAGCCATAAATATACAGTAAATAGCACAGCAGCAGCATGCCGTCTTGCAGATACCAAGCACCTCAGGTGGCGTCGCTTCACAAGTGCAGAGCAGCAACGGCATTGGCCTGCCAACAGCCCCCGCTGCTCAGCAGAACCGCTGCTCCGCCAACATCTGCTCAGCAGCAGCAATGTAATGCCTGCTCAGCAGCACAGCCGCGCCCCCGCCACTGCTCAGCAGCACTCATGCTCCCCCACACCTTCTCAGCGTCAGTGGCGCAACGGCTGCTCAGCAGACGGCCGTGCCGCAGCACGTGCTCAGCGGCACTCACGCTCCCCCGCCATCTGCTCAGCGGCAGCGGTGCAACCGCTGCTCAGCAGGCGGCTGTGCCGCAGCAGCTGCTCAGCAGCAGCAGAGACGTACCTGGAGCTGGTGGTCGAGCTTCCGGAGGCCGCGGGTGATGCCGGAGTTGATGCCGCCGCAGAGGCCACGGTCCGACGTGATGGGGAACACGAGCGTGTGCTTGGGCAGCACGTTCACGTCAAAGCCCTCGAGGGGCATCTCCGGGTCGGGCGCGACCGCGTTGACCCATTTCTGTAAGGCAAAGGGGGATATATCATGGTAGAAAGCCACATGAAAGGCAGACAATAGGTGTGCAAGCAAAAACCGGCGCAGGTGATACAACGATAGGGATCAACATAAAAGGCATACAACTAGTGTCCAAAAGCGAGGTCAGGCGTTCACCCATTCTGCAGGCCAGGCGCAGGTGTTATGATGGTAGTAAACCACGTAGAGGGCATACAGTTGGTGTCCAAGCGAGGGGGGCAGGAGGCGAGGGGGCTGACAGCCGTCAAGTGTGTGGACAGGCTCAGGAGGAGTGGCTCCCTGTCACACGTTGCAACCGTGGCCCCGCACCCGCAACAGTAACAATGATCACATGATCTGCTTACAACAGGTCCACTGTCCTATCAGCAGGTCAGGCGCCACAGCCGCTGCTACCATGTGCGCATGCACCATACAGCTGCAACGGTGCATAGCACCGAGTACAAGACATCATGCGGTTCACAGCCTCGCCGTTCGCAACAGGTTAAGTCTCACCAACCCCTTACATGCACTTGCTGCCACAGTGGTGGACCTGACCAGTGCCCCCTCGGCCCCCTCGGGCGGCACCAATATTACTGTTACATAGTACTTCTAGGTATGCACAAAGTAGTATGCGATGTTATTCTGGCGGCATTGGGGTGGCGGCAGCATGGACATTAGCGCGGCAGCAGCGGTGCCGGCATGCGCCACATGACAGCGAACCGCCCCCCCCCCCGCCTTAGAAGCCACTGGGCACCTGGTGCTGCTGTAAGGTTTACACCTGCCCTCGCGGCAGACCCTTGACCTGCAGCATTGCTTTGGAACCAACGGCAAACCGCTCGCAAGGCGGCGGCGTGCCCGTTACAACGCGTTTGGCACGTGCACTATCGCGCGGCACCTGGTGCTGCTGTAAGGTTTACACCTGCCCTCGTGGCACACGCTTGACCTGCAACATTGCCGTGGACCCATTGACGATCTGCTCACAAGGCGGCACATTGCCCGATACAACATGTTTAACAAGTCACTTTCGCGCTCGCATTGGTGCCTGCATGACTGCGGCCAGTCCCCCATGGCCCATGCGGCTTTGTGCCGCGTTGCGCGCTGCAGTGGCAGCTCGGCGCCCGCTCAAGAGCCCAATACGGCAGCACTGCAATGGCTGTATACCTGTTACCCTGTTGCAATGACGTGCTATCATGTGTGGCGCGCAGAAGCCCTGGTGCTCAGCAGACATAATACACTTCAAGAACTTGAAGTACACGTCTCGAGCGCCCAAATACGGCATGGTGTCGCCTGCCCCAGCAAAACCTGCGGCCCTCTCTGTTAAGGCAATGGTGTCAGCACTGCCGCACACCGGATGTCGCCATTTGGGGCAAAAGTGGGCTGCCATGTCTGCCCTACCCACAGTCGCCTGGTGCACCAGCCTCCTCTGCACTGAACCGGGTCCCGTAGGAAAAACCTTGGCCACAATGTCAGTGCTAAGAAAAACTGGGAAGGTGGCGAGTGCAACATTGTTCCAAAGCATGTACCATGCCTACACGGTTCACCGCGCTGCCATTTCTGCTGCATTTTCAGCATGCATGCCACAGTGTGTGCTGGTGGCGTCTGCTGCGCTGCAGCAGCGGCAGGCCGCCGCCGCCTCGTCCGGCTCCGCGCAGCAGCGCACTCCCGCCTCGTCCGCTGACGTTGCCAGCCCCAATAGCGCCATTACGATCTGTACCTGCAGCAAGTGCGGCAGCAGGGCGAGCACTCACGCTGAAGGGGCGGGCCGAAGACAGGCGCTCCTGGTCGCCACGCAGCTTGCTGGCCGACACCATCTTCATCGACTTGGTGATCTTGGAGATGTTCTTGGTGGCCACGATGCGCATGTAAATCTGCTTCTCGGTGGCCATGCCACGGGTGGCCACGGCGCTGTGGGCGGGGGGGGGGGGCAGGGCGGCAGCGGCATCAGCAGATGCACAGACGCTTGCCGCTGCTGTGCAGCACGTACTAAGCAGAGCAGCAACGTGATTGGGGCATGTGGCGGACGTGCACCAAGCAACGAGCGTCGGTGGGTGCGTGCATGTGCCCTGGCATTGCAATGCAAAGGAGGTCAGGCGGCGGGCGGGAGCTCAGCTGCATCGCTGGTGACGACGTCGCACTGGCGTGTTGGCCGCACACCCTCTCAAAGCATGCACAAGCAGAGGGTCAGACCTGTTGTCAAAGGCTGCGCTGTGGGCTCGCATGGGGTGGCGGGGGTGAGCAGTCGTGACTCACATGACATCAGGGGCCCTGCGGACCACCTGCCGCTGCAGCGTCGTCCCCAGCATGGTGCCCGCCGCCGCCACAGCTGCAGGATAGGCTTGGCAGCGCTGGGTCAAGTTTTTTTTTGCATCTCGTGCTCCTGAAAGATAAAATATGTGGGCCCACAAGAGTAGCCTGGGTAACACATGCCTTTCTTACACGAGAATGATAGTAATTAAGCCAAGTCTTCAATTCAAAATCTAGCTCTTGATCGCAGTGCTGGTGTCGTGGCGGTGCGCACCAGCAGCCATGAGGGCGCCGGCGTCCCTGCTTCTGCTGCTGCCCGCGGCAGGCGCGTTCGTGGCTCGCCCGCATGGATTGGCCACTCCTGCTCTGCGACAGCAGCACTGCTGCCGCCCACGAAGCTCCGCTGCCACACGCATGCAGTCCAATATCGGGGAGGACATCGAGAGGGCTCTGCTGGCGAAGTTTGGGCGGGAAAAGGTGCGCGCGCCGTGGCAGCACCACTGTTGATGATGTCCTCATGCTGGTGCTGCCGCCGCAACGCCACCCCATTTCATTGCCGTGAAAACCATTTTTCCCCTGCTGCGCTCTCATTGTTCAATGCCGTGGCTGCCCATGTGTGAGACAGGCCGATGTCATCGCCCTACTCACCCGCCCCCTGGCGCGAGTCTATAGCCAGGCGGACCCAGGCGCGGCACGGCCATGTTTCCAGCAGCTCTGGCGCATTAATTGTGACAAGCACTGCAATCGTGCGCGGCCTCTTGCACCCTCGCCTGTCACAAACACCGCGCTGGCGGCGGCCTTGCCACAAACTTAGGCCCTCCCCACCCCCCTGCCTGCTTCTGGGGCCGGTCTCGGCGCACCAGGCTGGCAGGGTGATCGACTCTTTCCACCGGACCCGCGTGGGCGACCCCTTCGAGAAGGAGTGGGAGGACAAGGGCCTGCAGCAGGCGGCATCGTACATGGGTGAGAGCCACGCACTTGAAGTTGACACTTGAAGTTGGTGCATGATCCACAGACACGAGGTGGTGTGCGTCATTGCGTACTAGAGTTCAGACAAAGGGGTGCATGTGGGCGAGAGGGCACAGCCTCTGCGTTTGGGTAAGGTGCGCTAGCAGCGAAAGGCTGTTACAATGCATCCAGGGCGCGTGTAGTGGCAGTGGCTGGTCGAAGTTGCATGTAACAGCCAGAAGCGGCGTGTGCATGCACACACACAGTTTCCCATTCGCATCCTCAGACACAAGATTGGCATCATTACATCAAATCCGCCGGTCCCCACGTGCTGCTTCCTATTGCTCTGTGGGTGCGGCCTCGGCGGCTGCCGCTGCTGCTGCTGCTGCTGCTGCTGCACATCAATGCACTGCCCACCTCCACCACCGCTGCTGCTGTTGCAGAGGGTCTGTTTGCGGACGCATGGCACGACCCCACACAGTACCCCTGGGCGGCGAAGCTGGAGCAGCAGTGGGAGGTGATTGCGGAGGAGCTACAGGCGGTCATGTCAAAAAAGGGGGTGGAAAAGAAGGGGACTAATGTGTGGGCGGCGGCCGCGCGCGACGATGCGCTGGCGTATGGACCTGATTGGGTGAGCACCTATGGGATTGAGTGTGTACTGTTATATGTGTGCCTAATTTGGAACTGAGATGTGCGGTTTTGGAAGGTTATACGTGAAAGTACTTGTGATTACCATAAGTATGCTGAGAGGAGCTGCTAGCTTGTGTACACGCATTACTTGCGTACAGAAATACCTTTCATATGAAGCCGCGGAAACGTTGGCCTTGTAAGCACTTTTTTGAAACTGTACATACACACATACTTACAAACGTGCACGTATGAATATATTGTGTGATGTATTTACACGTACCTTATACCCACTATAAGTGCATGTATGGGTGCGGATGGATTTTGATTACTGGCAGCACACAGGCTGGGCAGGAGTAATTGGGTGGCATGTGTGTAGCAGCTGGTTAAAGGCGCTCCTATTTCATGTGTTAGCATGAACACATGATCACTCGACAAACACTGCCCTTGTGAACAGACATGTATGTTGGCGCCGCCGCATTACAAAACACTGCAGGGGGCCGTGTCGATTATGCACAGCTAGCAGGTGCACCTGCCTGTTGCGAGCTCACATCACATGTACTTTTAGAAGTATACTACGAAGTATGATGACCAGCGACCGGGGCTGCCGGACTGCAACCGTTTCATTGGCCGTGGCACACCTAGTGGACTACGCTGCAAAAACTCTGCAGCAGGCCTTGAAAACATAGGCCAGACAGTGTCATGCCAGGCCGGCTTAGCCAAGCATGTGAGAAATGGCAGACACGGCATGTCTGCTGCTGTTGCAGCCGGTGCATGTGCTGCTGCGAGGATGGCAAGTGCCGCTCATGCAAAAACACTGGTGATACACCTAGTAGGTGTAGCATGTGTGCTCAAAATACATGAAAAAATGGCAGTCGTGTGCGTACCTGCTATTTGTAGATACATGATTTAGAGTAGTCTGATGTGGTCCTATGTGCACGCCGTGCATTATTTGTACAGCGTCTCTCGGATAACCTCTGAGTTGTGTACGGTATCGGGCCACTACATGACAGTAGTCACAATGCATGCCACAACCATTATGTCAGCTTCCCTTTATGACATATGAAGTACACATATCATGGCCATGCTGCAAGTACACACACACATGGATGCCATTATCACTACTTCACGAGCAGTGGTGTACCTTTATTAAACTCCGCCTAGGGCGCGGAAAGCCCTGTGCACATGGTGCGCGTGTGTGACCATGAAAAGCATGATCAGACATGCTGCTGCGAGCGAACAAGGCTATGCTCAGCACTCCGTACTTATTTATAGTCTATTATGTGCGCGCCACACTGTAAGGGAGAGGACGGCAGGTGCAGGTTTTTCGTGCACACAGTTTCAGTTCTGCCTCTACAGAGGTTTTGCCAGGGCTTTGTACAACTCGTCCGGTGTTTCTCGCTTTTTGTGTGTGCAGCCATGCTGCATGTACCGGTATGCCGTACTTTCTGCTAAGCCACAGCATGCGCACCCACTAATTGTGTTTTGGCAAGGGAAATAATGAGGGTGCTGACAGGTGCAGTAGGCACATGCAATGAAGCCACGCGATTTTATGGCAACGGGGCATTGGCGGCCTAACTGCAATGCGTCACTGCCGGGCGCAGCTCCCTACTGACTGATGACAAAATGTGCACCCATACTTGTAAGGATAAATGTGCATGTACTACACACGTACCATACGACAAGCCTAAACCAAGTACTTCAAGTATACACTACTGGTACGTAGGAACGCGTAAACTGAACAGTACTAGAGTACGTACTAGTAAAGTGTGCCTGTCTTAGAAGCCCACCGGTAATGATAATTTAATAGTGTACACCTCTTATGAACGGTTGGGCGTTGCACGTGGCACACGGCCACCGCTGCAGCTGTCACGCAACCTTTTCACGCCTTCTCAAGCGTTTGGTGCGGCCTTGCTGCTGCTCTGCCCATTTTTCTGCCTCTCTGCCAAGCTTGTTCAGAACGTTTGTGTGACTGTTGCTCACTAGTTTTGTTTCATACTCAAATTCTCCCTACCACAGCGCACCTCTGGGTTTTGCGAACCGTTTTCTTTTTACTCTTTTTTCCCTGCTGCAGCGGTCTGCTGGCAACTTGCTCAGAATGAACCATGTTTTTTCTGGTTTTTTTCTTGTTTTATTTTATCTTCTGCCGCAGCGCACCCTGGTCCTGCAAGACCGCGCCTGGGACCCAGTGAACATGAAGCTTTTCCCCAAGACCACGGCCATTGTGAAGGAGAGCGGTGTGCCCTCCTGTGAGGTTTTCTTCGCCAAGCAGGTGCGAAAAAATTTTCTCGGTTGGACGCTTTTTACTGACCACATGGTTGCTGTAGTGGTGATATACAGTCGGCATTTGGTTTCGCCACCGTCAAGGAGAGCGGTGTGCCCTCCTGTGAGGTTTTCTTCGCCAAGCAGGTGCAATAAAAAGTTGCTTTCGGACGCCTGTACTGACCACATGGTTGCTGTAGTGTTGATATGCAATCGCTATGTGCATACATGCGTGTGTCGCTCTAGTGCTGGGTGTGAGTCGCCCTACTAGTAGTGCGGGGACAGGGTCGACACCACACCAAGTTGCGCGTGCACTGCATGGTCATGTGTACACGTTGTGTACACTTCATAATGTGGCTGTCAATGCTCAGCACTGCTGCTGAGCACTGCTGCTGCTGCGCTGCTGCATGCACACTTGTGCTGCCGAAGCAGGCACCCAAGACGGGCATCAAGCCCCACACAGACGACACAAACTTCATCCTCACAGCACACCTGGGGCTCGGTAGGTCAACTTCAACTGGTCATCTCTGACTTGTACTGCTACTGTTGACTTGAACTGGTCATCTCTGACTTACACTACTACTGTCAACTTCAACTGGCCATCTCTGACTTGTACTACTAGAGCAGCACGTTCTGTGTTCGTGTGCATACACTGCCGGGCATGTGCCATGGCCACAACGTGGGCGTGCTGCCATGCATGACATGGGCTCTTGCACGCCCACAAGTGCAAATAAATAAAACTTTTAGAAGTATAGTTATGGTCCTCCGTGGGAACACATGCTCTTAGTAGTGTCTTAGAGTGTAGGGGTTGGTGGGCAGATGAGGACACATGGGGGGCATGCATGCATGTGCTAGCATGTGGTAGTGAAATGGCCACCCTGTATGCCTGCGTCGAAAGCCATAGCTGCACAGCCAATGCCAGGAAGTGCAGCACATGTCATGAAGTAAATGACATAATTTGACACGCATGTTTGCATGTTCACAATCTGGTGAATGGGTGTTTTTGTCTGTAGCTATGCCGTCTGCTAAGCAGAGGTCCCGCAGGGCGAGTGCTTCATGACGGTTGGCAACGAGACGTATACATGTATATACTTTATATGCTACGAAGCACATGTAATGTGTTACCGGTGTATATAAACCACATGATATCTGCATGCCTTAGCCGATGTGCTCTGTCTCAATATGCCGTCTGTTCGCTGAGCAGAGGTCCCCGAGGGCGACTGCTTCATGGCGGTCGGCAACAACATGCATGCACACTACAAAGTCCATAGTAGTACATGCGAGTACAGCGTGTTACCGGTGTACATGAGTCCCATGATGTCTGCATGTCTTGGCACTTTTGTCTTGTCTGAACCTGTGCCGGTCTGTTGAGCAGAGGTCCCGGAGGGCGAGTGCTGCATGACGGTCGGCAACGAGACTACAATGTACTCTTATTAAACTCCGCTTGGGGCGCGGAAAGCCCTGTGCACATGGGGTGCGGTTTACGAAGTCAAATAGTACTCA
>JAULBY010041944.1:0-13285 GCA_032358315.1 Ophiocytium majus
GGGGGGGAGCCGAGCGGGGGACGGTTGAAGTACAGCGAGCTGGCGCGAGAGGTGAGTCAGATGTTGAAGTTCATGAATGCGGATGAGTGCCTGTGCGCTATTTCTGATAGTGAGTTGAAGTCGAAGTTGCGGTTGAAGCACAACAGGGTGAGTGAGAAGTTCAAGTTGGTGTGTGCGGATGAGCGCCTGTGTTTGATACTGAGTTGAAGTTGAAGTTGCAGCTGAGGAGCAACGGCCATGGCAGCGGCAGCAGCAGCAGGTGCAAGGGAGAGGGGCCCCACAAAGGGTGGCGCCCAGGGCGTATTGACATGGTGAGGGGGCATCTGTGCTCTGCCACGCTCTTGCTGCCATGCAGCCAGGTTGCATATGGTTAGTTAGGTCATTCACACCAGTTTCATGTGGTTTTACAGTGGCTCACACCAGGCCCATGTGTTTTTGCAGTCGCTCAGGAGGGGGTGTGTGTCAAAGAGCACACACCTGGTAATGCTACTAGTGGCCATCGACACCAATCTCAGGTGCTTTTGCACTTGTTTGGAAGTAAGGCTGGGCGGACCAAGACTTCATAGCTTGTGATTCTGTCAGTGGCTGTTAACACCAGTTTCATGTGGTTTTGCTACTGTTCTTGAGGAGGGCTGGGCCAACCAAGACCTCCTAGCTGGTGATGCTGCTAGTGGCCATCAACACCATTTTCATGTGGTTGTGCCTTTTTTTCCCAGGAATACTAAGCGGACCAAAGCCTCATAGCTGTTCATGCTACAGTGGCCAGTAACACCTGTTTCATGTGGTTTTACTGTTGTTTTCAGGAGGGCTGGGCGGACCAAGATCTTCTAGCTTGTGATTCCGTGCAGTGGCTGTTAACACCAGTTTCATGTGGTTTTGCCATTGTTTTTCAGGAGGGCTGGGCGGACCAAGACCTGATAGCCGCAGTGGAGAGGGACATTGTGGATTCGGGAGTGAATGTCACCTGGGACCAGATTGCAGACCTCAAGGTGAGCCCTGATGCTTCAAGTAGTTGAAAATTAGGTGAGCCGTGCTACTTCAAGTAGTTGAAGTTTATGTTAGGCGAGCCGTGCTATTTCGAGTAGTTGAAGTTTATATTAGGGTGAGCTGTGCTACTTCAGGTAGTTGAAGTTGATATCAGCCCTAAGGTGAACCATGCTACTTCAAGTAGTTGAGGTTTATATTAGGTGAGCCGTGCTACTTCAAGTAGTTGAGGTTCATGTAAGCCGTCAAGGTGTGAGCCATGTTTGTCCTGATAGTTGAAGCTTACATCAGACCTCATGGTGGGCCCTTCAACTTTCAAGCAGTTGTAGTCCATGTAAGCCATGAAGGTGAGCCCTGCTTCTTGAAGTAGTTGGAGTTTATATAAGCCCTCAAGGTGAGCCCTGCTTGTTCAAGTAGATGAAGCCTGTCTGAGACCTAAAGGTGAGCTCCTGCTTCTCAGGTAGGTGAAGTCCATGTTAGTCACACAGACATAGCGCATGTGCGCACC
Organism: Ophiocytium majus; assembly: GCA_032358315.1. Classification (NCBI taxonomy): domain Eukaryota; class Xanthophyceae; order Mischococcales; family Ophiocytiaceae; genus Ophiocytium; species Ophiocytium majus. Next base: position 1,493 of record JAULBY010041944.1, read on the forward strand.
GGCACAGAACTACAAAAAATAAAATATAAAATAACTGGGCGGGTGGGGTGCACTCAGCAGGCGAGATGTGCTGGTATGCATCAAGGGTGGTGCTGCATGTGCATTTTGTTTTATTTAGGTTCTGATCTTCCAGAAGGTAGAGCTTCAGAAAAAGGCCCTGAAAACAACATTGAGACCATTTTTCTGTCACAATCTGACCGCCTTTGAAGCAACATTTCCGGATTTTGTGGAGCCACAAAGTACACACAGACATACTTCTGAAGTACATGCATACATGCTAGGTAGTGCATACACAGTGAGTCACGGCACCCAACACCCTTGCTGCCACTGCGCGGCACGCACTCCCGTGCTCACAAGACCGCACGAGTCTACATAGCATCCACAATTCTGACAATCAAAACCATGTGGGGGCAAGTGACCCCAGGAGTATACCTAACATCTACTACTCTGACAATGCAAAACCATGTGGGGGCCCTACATATAACAGTTCAGCCGCGGGCGCCTACTTGGGAGCAAGATGGTACCAAAGCATTCGCCTGCTGCTGCATGTGCAGTGGCCTCACGGGGTGCTGCTGCGCGGCACGTACTCCCGTGCTCACTACAGGAGTACACCTAGCATCTACTATACTGACAATGCAAAACGTTGTGTGAGGCAAGTTAATCTCGGAACAAGATGGTGCCCAAGCATTCGCCTGCTGCTGCATGTACAGCGGCCTCACGGGTCGCTTGCCGCAGCTGCGCGGCATGTGCCCACATACATCCTCACACAATACATGCGCACATGGGCACATACTGCATACATAAAACATACAGTGACTCACAGGCCGCGCGGCACGCACTCCCGTGCTCATGTGACCACTTGCACTCCCGTGCTCACGGGACCACAGGAGGCCAAGCAGCTGCTGCAGGAGGCCGTGGTGCTGCCGCTGTGGATGCCCGACTACTTCAAGGGCATACGCCGCCCCTGGAAGGGCGTCCTCATGTTTGGGCCGCCGGGGTGAGTAAGGACACTCATGCGCTGCACGCCAGGCAGCAGTCCCCGTTACGGGCAAGGATGGAAAGCGCACTTGCAACTGGCTCCCACCTGCTTGCGTCCCGCCACGTTTGCCAACAATTTCAATTTCTGAAGCATGCGGTCTACGTGAAGTGTGCTGCACACGAAGTAGCTGGCACTTTCTTGCCCATCCCGGCGAGCATACGCCGCCCCTGGAAGGGCGTCCTCTTGTTTGGGCCGCCGGGGTGAGTCTCGCGCGAGATAATAGTAATAATGCAGTACAGTTTATGGTACATAATAATAGAATATAAAACATAGGAATAGAAAGGTACCCAGCGAGCATCATGGTCGTGCACCATTTTGTTCACGTGGCAAACCCGGTTAACAACGACCCTAGGGGCGCTCATGTGCTGCCTGCCAGCCAGCACTCCCTGCGATGCGCGAGCATGGGGGGCACGCATGCACCTGCGAGCGCTCGTACCTGCTTGCGTCCGCCACCACCGCCAACACTTTTCTGAAACGTGCAGTATACTTGAAATATGCTGCACATAATAACTGGCGCTCTTTTGCTCACGCTTGTGGAAAAAAACATTTGGCACCCGTGGAAGGGCGGCCTTGTGTGTGGGCGGCCGAGGCAAGGGCTGCACGAGGTTCAAGCGTCGTTGGTGCCTCCTACAATTAGCCAGACCTTTACCCCTGCATCGGCTCCACTACCGGTGGATGCCGCCGGCGCCCGCGGCATGCAAACTAAACGTGCTGATGACTTGGTGGCTGTTGTGTCAACGTCTTTGCTTTGCGCTACTGGCGCGTGCCGCCACTGCCACTGTGCGCGAACGCTGCGTGCGCTCACGAATTCTGGCTATTTCCTGCCGTTTTAAACCGCTTTTGTGCTGTTTTCGGGCCGACACTGCCACTGTGCGCGAACGCTGCGTGTGCTCACGAGTTGCTCATTATTTTTTGCCCCTTTTCCTGCTGTATTTGTGCTGCTTTTGTGCGCGCTGGCAGCACCGGCAAGACCATGCTGGATCGCTCACGAGTTGCAGGCTATTTCCCACTGTTTTTCTGCTGCTTTTCTGCTGTTTTGTGCTATTTTTGCGTGTGCCGGCAGCACTGGCAAGACCATGCTGGCGAAGGCGGTGGCCGCAGAGTGCCGTACCACCTTCTTCAACGTCAGCGCCTCAACCCTCGGCAGCAAGGTATGCAACAGCAGCCGTCTCCCGTGCCGCAGCAGCTTCTGCCTCTGCAGAGCTTTCTTTATACTACTAGTAATACTTTAAAGGTACCAATGTATACTTTGTACAGTGTACGTCAGCGCGTCCGCGCTAGGCAGCAAGGTGCGCAACCGCGGCCGTCTCACAGGCGTGTGCCCGTGCCGCACCAGCTTCTGCCTCTGCAGAGCTGTTTTTATACCTCGAATTGCACGCAGCGGACAGCATGCTTGAGAGTGCTTCAACGTCAGCGCCTCGACCCTCGGCAGCAGCGTACGCAGGCAGCAGCCCTCTCAGGGCCTGTGCTAGTACGTGTACATGCGCTGTCATTCCGTTGTTTTGGTCACCCTTGTAGGTTGAAGTGTGTGCAGTGTTTATATACTCCAAGTAGTAGTGGTATGTACTACCGTAGTACTACGTATGGCATGTGTTTATGCTGTCTTCACTTTGGCCACCCTGCACGGGGTCACACCCAGGGCGACGCCCCGTACCGGTGGGGACACCTGGACTTTATCGCTCCTAGATTTAGTTTTCATACTTGCAAGTATATACCATACACACATATGTACACATGCATGGTGTTCCAGGAGCCGGGGGGTGGGAGCAGGTCCCCTGGGACATGGGGCTGTAATCCGTTAGAGCAGTGCTCTGGCAACATGCCAGGCTTCCCTTAGAGTACTGAGCATTGCCAGTTTGTTTTTCGCTACCTGTCTGACTTTCTGGTCACACGCACCGTGCGCAAAGGGCTTTAGGGCTAAGCGGAGTTCAATAAGAGTACATATCGCTATCTAGTGCCACTGAGTGCTGCTGGCCGCGCCTGCCAGAGGCACCTCAGCAGCAGCCTCTCAAGATGTGTGCCGCAGCCCCCTCCACTGGCATACCCTGGGGCATGGTTTATGCCGCATAAGCAACGGCAATTCCAGAGCGCACATGCAATCCAGCCATGAGTGGCACTGGCGGACAACACGGGCCGTCCAGCTGCACCAATGCATCGTGGCATAAACTTCAAAAGTAGCCACTACTAGGTTGTTGTGCAGCGGGGCAGCGGTGATATGCTCCCGCCAGCGTGTGCCTGGTCATCTTATTTCAGTACGATCCGCGATTCATGGTTGCTGCCACAGTAATTTCTCTCACACGCATGATCAGCTGTACGTGCACACGCTGGCGGCTTGTGTGTACAAGCTGGTGGGGGCATGTTACAGTACACACAGTATTTGAGCTGCCTGAACGCACCGCTTTTTGGCGGTTCCACTCGCCAAGACGCGTCTCTTAACGCATGAACGTTAGGGCTCAGCATGTCAGCCAGCGGGTATGCCCAAGATGCCTAGAAACACAAAAAAAGTTGCTAGGCCCACATTATACCACCGTGGCCGGACAAGATGCCAGACCAACAGCCCATGGAGTGACTGCCCCACCTGGTCAACACAAAGTATCCCTCAAAGTGCACTCGCCGGTCAGTGCCCGTGAGGGCTATGGGTAGTGATGGGTCACGGCGTATAAAGTACTTTATACGTTATACAAAATACGGCGTAGTTCTACGCCCAGAAACGCGATATGCGGCGTATTTGCCATATAAATACGTTCGTCTGTATACGTTATACGGCGTAGTTAAAACATACGTTATACGGCGTATAATGCGAAAGTTGTACGCTGTGACCCATCACTAGCTGTGGGTGTAGCCTACCTGAGAACCCTCACCCTTGGCCACATCTACTGCAGCGGCTGACTTGGCATCTGCTCCTGTGTTGCGTGCAACTCTGCTTTGTGACTACCTGCCCCCTGGCACAAACGTGTGCCTGCAGTACCGTGGGGAGAGCGAAAAGATGGTTCGCATACTCTTCGAGATGGCCCGCTACTACGCCCCCAGGTAACTGACTACTTTTAGTATTGAAGCAGGAGGTTACTTCAAGTGGTACCTGTGTACAAATGATGCATTTATATGTGAAGTACAACTCGCCACCCTGCCTGCTGCAGGCCGCCAGCGCTGGCGGTCCCTGTTGCTGGCAGTTGGCTTGTGTGTGTGTGCTGCCACACAGCACGCGTGGGCCGCCAAAACTTGCGCGCCGCCCGAGAAAAAATCGTTTCAGTTTTGGTGGGCCACTTCAGGGGATGGGCCGCTTTAGAGGACTTGTCTGTACTACTTCAGTAAAGAGTACTTCAAGGTACTTCACTCAAGTATATCGCAGGCCGCTTTGCAGTTCGCGCCGCACCCTGTAGCCAGGTTTGCGGCACCCCCAGATTTGCTGATGGTCACTTTGCCCAATGACATATCCCTGTTTGTGCACTTGCAGCTGAGCACACTTGCAGCTGAGCACACTTGTCGCAGCTGAGCACACTTGCTGCTGCGCACACTTGCTGCTGCGCACATGCATCAACGCACGTGCCTTGGCGAGACCACCAACACATCCCGCTTCGGATGCGGACATCCTCTCTGGGCGTTGCCGTCCTGCACCTCAGCCGTGGCTGTTGCCTTGGCTGTTGCCTTGTGTCATGCACCATCCCTACTGTAGCACTCAGGCAACAAGCCCCAATATGAGCTGCTAAAGGTGCTCCGCTAACTGGTTTTGACTTAGTAGCCAGCTGGCAGAAAGCTGCTTGAGGGCCACTGAAACTGCTGAGCAAAACCGGTTTTGCCATGCTTTTCCAGCAGTCAGCCACCCCTTAAGAGCAGACGCGCGGTGCTCCTGCCTTGTGCTACGCTGCCGCAGCAACATCTGTTGGTGCGATTGTATGCCACTGATGCTGTTGAGCGCGTGTGTTGCCCAGTCTCACGCTAAAACTGACTTGTGATTCGCTGCCGCAGCACCATCTTCTGGTGCGGTTCGATGCCACTGATGCTGTTGAGCGCCCATGCTGCCCAGTCTCACGCTGGAACTGCCTCGTGATTGGCTGCCGCAGCACCATCTTTTTCGACGAAATCGACGCTCTCGCGGGAGCGCGGGGAGAGGGCGAGCACGAGGCCTCTCGGCGCGTTAAAACGGAGCTCATGGTGCAGATGGACGGCATCAGCGAGTCTGTGGGCTGTGCCGCGGAGCCAGGGAACGATGGCGACACTGCTGCTGAGGTGCACATACATGTACTTCGTGAAGTATATACTGCAAGTACACTTCGAAGTATAACCGGTATTAAACCTGAACTACTTGCTTCGGAGTGTACTGTTTACTCTTTGAATATACTTTACTTGTACAGTGCCGGTAGTTTCTAATACGCACACACGTACTGCAAGTACCATACACATGTACACACACATAGTACATTTGCGAGTCTGTGGGCTGTGCTGAGGAGCCAGGGCACGATGGCCACGCTGCTGTTGAGGTACATCGTGTCAGCTCGCCAGCCCAGTGCTGAGCACCATAACGAGCTGCCGAGCACTCACCAGCTGCTGAGCACCCACAAAGTGCTGAGCACATTGCGTCAACTCGCTGCTGAGCAGGAGGGCGCCAAAGCGCTAGTCCACTGCTGAGCATTCACCAGCCGCTGAGCACCCACTAGCTGCTGAGCACCCGCTAGCTGCCAAGCACCCACTAGCTGCTGAGCACCCGCTACCTTGTAATTGCCGCTAGCTGCTAAGCACCCGCCAGCCCGGAGCACCCACTAGCTGCTGAGCAACCACTAGCCTCTGAGCAACCACTAGCCGCTGAGCATCCACTAGCCGCCGAGCACCCGCCAGCTGCTGAGCACATCACCTCAACTTACTGCTGAGCAGGAGGGCAACCAGACCACTATATGTGTGTAATTAGCTATTCCACTGCTGAACACTAAGCAGCTGCTGAGCACCCGCTAGCCGCTGAGCACCCACTAGCCGCTGAGCACCCACTAGCTGCTGAGCACCCGCTATCCGCTGAGCACACCACCTCAACGTTCTGCTGAGCAGGATGGCGGCGAGGGCGGCGGCGCCGCCGCCGGTGCCAAGACAGTCATCGTTCTGGCGGCCACCAACACCCCCTGGGACCTGGATGAAGCGCTGCGGCGGCGGTTGGAGAAGAGGGTGTACATACCCCTGCCAACGGAGGAGGGGCGGCGCGAGCTGTTTCGCATCAACCTGGGGGCAAGTGCACACACACATGGCTCTCTACTTCAACTGTTGAAGTTGAAGTAGTATTAGTCGAGAGAAACGGGATCATGCGCGCGCCGAAATCTGTGAGAGTAAACGTGTAGGGCGCGCTCAGCAGCGAGATGAGATGTGCTATGCGGCATGCAAACGCACGCACTTGGAAGTATATGTTATGTGCCCGCAGTTGAAGTTTGTATAGTTGAAGTTGTATGCATCAAGGGTGGGCGCGGTGCCGGGCTTCAGCCGGGAGAGTGACGTTGAAGTAATGCTGGGCAGGGGCACAGGGCCAGGCCTGAAAGCATGACGTCACTCAGGGGGCCCACAAGTTGTTCACTCTCGAACACTCCCATGTGTACAGCAGTGCCCAGCACACAGTAACTTACACATGCCATGACATGCCTGGCCTGCAAAGCTCGCGCAGCACGTGCCGCCACTGCAAACAATGCCGCCTGCTGCTGCTGCCGCACCTGCCCCCACTGCCACTGCCGCTGCCGCCACACCTGAAGCCACTGCTGCTGTCACCGCCGCTGCTGCCACTGCTGCCACTGGTGCCACCGCCGCCGCTACCCCTAGTGCCACTTCTGCCGCTTCTGCGCCTTCTGCCACCTATCCTCGTCTGCTGAGCACACCATCGCCTCCCCCTTCTGCTGAGCAGGGCATGGAGGTCACCGCTGCCCCTGTTGCCACTTGTGCCACTTGTGCCACGCCATCCTCTGCTGAGCACACCACCGCCACCCTCCCCCCCTTCTGCTGAGCAGGGCGTGTCGCTGCCACTTCTGCCGTTTCTGCCACTTCTGCCACGCCATCCTCTGCTGAGCACCACCACCTCCCACTTCTGCTGAGCAGGGCGTGCCAGTGCCACTTCTGCCGATTCTGCCACTTATGCCACATGCCACCCCACCATCCTCTGCTGAGCACACCACCACCACCGATCCCCCCTTTCGCTGAGCAGGGCGTGGAGGTTGGCGACGACCTCGACGCGGCCCTGCTGGCCCAGATGACTGCCGGCTACAGCGGCGCTGACATAGCCAACGTCTGCCGCGACGCAGCCATGATGGGGGTGCGGCGCCTCATGGATGCGGCAAGGCGCGAGGGACTCAGCGGGCCCGACATTCAGAAGCACCTCATGGGCCTACGGGACCAGCTCAAAACCGCCGTCACGCAGCAGGTGCGGCGCTGTGACACTTGGGTTTCTACCACAGTTTGACACGCACTCTCCATCCCCCCCACCTGGGGAATAGGGAACTGAGCCCCCCCGCCCTTGCAGTACTCTGACAGTTAGGTTTTCATCCAAGTTTTGCACACATTCCCCCCCCCCCTCCCCACCGGTATTTACACTGCTGAGGTCCCTTCCCCCTCCCCCCGCCGTGGCGCAGCAGGCGTGGTGCTCCGACACTTGGCTTTCTACCCAGATTTGGCACACACTCTTTCTTCCCCCCCCTGGCAGTTGACTAAAAAACTGTGTTGTGAGTAGCTGCGGCAGCTGTTGTGGTGGCGGTGACTTGTAATAAGGGAGCGGGGCGTGCAGCTGATGTTGCGTTCTGGCTGCAGCGACCGTGGCGCTTGGCATGAGGTAGGGACTGCAGACGGCGGTATATCCCATGGCGGGCCGGCCTGCCCACTCGTACACCCCGCATGCATGGTGTGATGTTGTTTTGGAACAGGCGCCGCTGCGGTCACTTGGCGGGGTTGAAGTGCGCGCTGCGCATGCGAGCATGGGCGCGGCATGGGTGCCTCACTTTTTCAGTGGCTGAATCACCATGTACTTCGAAGTACACTCAAGCCAGTACTGTACAGTGTCGTAGTCCTCACGTGTGTGAGGCTAGTACATAGTCACACGCACCGTGTGCAAAGGGCTTTCCGCGCCCTAAGCGGAGTTTAATAAGAGTACATAGTTCAAGAAGTACTTGAAGTAGGTAACACCTGCGCCCTTGGGCTGACGCACAGTGTGCGTCTGCTGTGCTGCTGTGTGTGCCTGCTCGCCCGCTGGCCCAGGTCACAGTCACCGTGACACCGTGACTGAAAGCTGTGCAAGCTGCCAAATGGAGCGGTGGCAGAACTGTGGCCACCGTTGCAGAAGCCTCCATGGGTAGTGCCTAGCTTTCACAACACCCGCCCTGAATTGCCGCTGCATACATGTAGCATGTGACTTGTTTGTCAGCATCAATTACCAACTCAAATTGCGGCCATTCATTTGCAAGTGCATGTTGACACAGCGCCTCAGACCAGCATGACGTGCTGCTGCTGCTGCTGCTGCTGCTGCTGCTGCCACCGCTGCTGCTAACAGGACTTCCTGCTTGCACTCACCAAGGTGTCCAAGAGTGTCAGCAAGGCTGATTTGGCACGCTACGACGACTGGATGCGAGAGTTCGGCTCCGCGTAGACGCGTTCACAGGTTTGTTCTCAGCAGTGTGTCGTCGACAGCAGCAACGTTAGTGCTGGTGTTGCGCAGCAACAGCTGCGCAGCACCAAGTGCAACTCGAGCTTGACACACGCGTCGAGGCGAGGTTCGCGCGCCAGCCTGCTGCTCACCAGCTGCGGCGGCGCTGCTGCTGGCACGTGGCGGGCAAACAGACACTCCGTTTTGTGACCGGTTTGACCGCAGCTGCACCACCTGCCTTGCTTGCTCTGCGTGCCACCTGCCTGCTGGCGCTCCGCGGGAAGGGGGTGCCGCTCTCACACACACCCCCATCGGGGGGAGGTGGACTAATGTCAGAAATCTGTCGGTCACGACGGGCGACGGGCGCGGGAGCTTGGCGTTGGGGGCCTTTTGCCCAACTCCCGGCTCTTGCTGCAGTCACGGCCCGTCGCGCTCGCAACAGCGTCACCGTCGGTGGGACTGATGGCAGTTTGTTGCACGCCTTTCGCCTTGCGGTTTTGGAATCAGCGGCGCGGCTTTTATCAGCGCGTTGCACACTTGTCAACAGGCGGCGGCGGTGCGGAGCGCACCAGACGGCGGTAGTAGTAAATAGGGGCGGCGAGGCAGCGAGGCACAGGGGCGGCGAGGCAGCGAGGCACCCGCGTGACATCACACGGCAGCGCGCCGACGTTACTCCCGAAACTGTAAAAAAAAAATTCTGTCCTGAATGCCGTGGGGAGACGGCAATCAGAAGCTTGAGAAGCAAGACACGTGTGTTGGTGTCTGCCGAGAGCCGACTGGCGCCACAGGCACTTTGTACTTCGCACTACAAGTGCCACCAGCGGCTCGCGCCAGACCATGAGGCGATGCCCTTGCTGGCTGCCATGCATTTGATGCCAGCGAGGTCGCCACGGAACCGGGTGGGCCCAACACCACCAGCATCGGCAGTGTCATCAACATCCGCGTCGGCGGAGGCTGCTGCCACTGCACACGCTGCCGCCGCCGCCAACAGTGGCGGAGGACGCTGTCCGACGCAGCAGCAGGCCTGCACCGTCAGCGTCATTGATGGGAGGACGAGAGGCACCATACTCTGCAGCGGAGGCGGCTCCAGCACCTGCTACCTCGCCGCCACCCACACCTCCATTGCCCAAATGTCGCCGCTGCTGGTGGAGCGGGCCGAGGACCTCCCCTGCCTGGGCACGGCCCTCGCCAGCCAGCGAGACCAGTGCTTGAGAGCAGGAGCTGACGTCCACACGGTGCGCCGCTGGGCGGACGTGAACTTCGTGGCCGACCCTCAAGCGGGCTGCCCTGGGGTGATCCTAGGCACGGGGCGGCATTACGCAGAGATGATGATCGTGACGGGGAGGGACGCCATGGCGAGGGCCAAGGCGGCCTACACGGCTGGCAGCGGGGTGCGAATCCTAGAGGACGCGGAGGCGGAGTTGCTCATGGCGCTCCCAGAGCGTGCCATGCAGACCTGGCTCAAACCCGAGCAGCTGCTTTTCAAGATGCTGGCGAGGCACGGAAGGCTGGCCCAGGGGGCCGCGAACGACGCCTGCTGGGTCGACGACGGAGCGCCCGCGGCCACCGCCCGCTCCCGGGCCCTCACGGGCACACCCGACTGCACGGCTAGGAGCCTGCCACAGCCTGACACCTCCCCCCACGCCAGCGTCAGGCGAACCCGCGCCAGGACGGAAACCAAGAGCGCTGCCGCCAGCGGTGACTCCAGAGACGTGCGCGGCTGCAGCTGCGACGACGCGGTGCTGCGACGGCGCGGCGGGGGCGGCGGCGGCACGGCGGCGGCGCGCGGGGAGGGGGAGCCTTCCGCCACGGCTAGCGTGACCTACTCACGCAGCTACACAAGTGCGACGTGCGGGGGTATGGACACGCGGTGCCACACCGGCGCCCGCGCCACCCTGAGCGAAGCCGAGTGCTGCAGCGGCAGCGACGCGAGCACGTGCCCCAACACGGCCTACAGCGCGGCGTCTTCGCCACGGTGCTCGCAGGCGAGCAGGGGCAGCACTGCGGTATGGGGGGGCGGCGCCACCCCCGCCACCCCCACCGGCATTAGAACACGGCTGGCGCAGCTGTCGCTGTCCACGTCGTGGTCGCGGCTGCGCAGCGGCGGCAGCGGCGCCAGCAGCCCCTCGCAGGTGCGGCCCGTGCCGGATGATGTTAAAGTTGAAGTTATGGAGAGGGGGGCCGAAGCTGCTCAGCAGCAGCTGGGGGAGGAGGCGGCGGGCGCAGCGGCGGCGGCGGCAGCGGCGGCGGCGGCGGCGGCGGCGGCGGCAGGGGCGTCAGCTGCAGAGACGATAGCAGCGGCGGCACAGGTTCGTTGGTGCCGTCGGTAGTGTAGTATCGGGTTTGCGTCGCGACGCGTTGTCACCCGGCTGGTATATGCGCGCCTGGCATACAGTGCTGCGCTCCAGCCCCCCCCCCCCCACCCACCCACCCACCTACACACACGGCCGCCCTTTCGTCGTTCGCTACACCTTTTGCACGCCCAGTTTTTCCCAACACAGCCCGTAGATGTGTGCTCAACGCCAGGTCTATCCCAATGTCTGGCGGGCACCATCCGGTGCGCACGCGCATGGCTGCAGAGAAACTCCTTGCGTCGTCTTTTTTTTGCACGTGCAGCCGCATTTACACACGGCTGGCAAGGGGGCGCAGGGCGCAGGCGGCGCCCACGCCATGCGGTGTGTGCGCAGCCGCGTGATGTTGCCGCCAGCCAAGCCCGCGCTCCGCGCAGTCTTTTTGGCGCGCGCTGCTCATAGAGTCCGCATACTGCACCACATTGTAAAGTACAGTACAGATGTGAGCGTGTTGCGTAACCGCAGGTGGAGGGGAATCACTGTGTCCCTGCTGTTGCTCATGCTGCTGCTGCTGTCCATACTCGTTTTTTCGTACAGCAGCCCTCTGGGACATGGTGCGCCCTCGCCCACTAGAGATGTGCTGTGGCAACATGCTAGGCTTGCATTGCCATCTTATTGGCTACCAGCAGGAGACAGCAGGTTTCGGTCGCGCTTGTTCCACGCCGTGTGCAGGGCTTTCCGTGCCCTGAGCGGAGTGTCCAGCAGTGCTGCGCTGGGGGGCGGTGGGCAGTTGTACTTTTATTAAACTCCGCTTAGGGCGCGGAAAGCCCTTTGCACACGGTGCGCATGACCAGAAAAAGGGATCA
>JAULBY010041966.1:0-13284 GCA_032358315.1 Ophiocytium majus
GGGTTTTAAGCTGGCGTCTCTGTTGGGAAAGTGGTGGCGATGCATGAGATGCTGGGAACAACGCGAGTTTTCAAATAGCCCACCCCCCCCCCAGAAACAAACACATGTATACATGTACTTTGACGTACACAATATCGCGAAGTATGTCATGCCAGTAGCCCACCTCGTTGCAGTCGTGCCGCATGCTTCAAGCAGAACTGAACCATGCAAACTTCATCATCCGGCGCACACGCCCTCATGTGTCCATGACTAATACATAAACTTCAAGTCTGTAGCCCAAACTTCAAATTTTGAAGTCCCACATACCATCGCACTGCATGCCCTCCTCGTTGCAGTCGGGCCGGTCCTGCAGCGGGTCGGTGGGGAGGAGGGTGGGCTGGCCGCTTGTAGGGGGCGCAGTGGCCGGCGGGGTGGTGGGGGCGCGGGTCGGCCGCTTCGTGTGTGGCTTGCACGGGGCGGAGTTTGCAGTCGGGTACTCAATGGGGTCGCACTGGCTGTTGAAGTTGGAAGTTGAAGTTTGAAGTTGAAGTAGGCAGGAAGCAGCAGCAGCAGCAGCAGCAGGTGAGCTGTTGAGGCTGGGGGGGGGGGTCGGAGTAGTGGCGCACGCAGGGCAAGTTGAAGTTGAAGTTGACATTGAAGTCGCAGCCACTGCCGCACGAGCACAGGCCACGGTCATGACCATGCTGGCATGACAATGCTAACAATGCCACCATGCGATGCCGCTGGTGCGCAAGACTGCTGTGGCGCCACTGCTCAGCACGAAGTCACACTTGCGCTGGGGTGCATTCGAGGGCGCAGTCACACAAGCATGGTTTATGGCAATACCCTGTGCTCGCTAGAAGCGGGTGCATGGTGAGGCTGCACCTGTGCAGATGTGCATGCTGTAATGCTGGCCTCAGATGTGCAATTGTGCAGAATTGCACGTGCCGCTCTGCCACTTGCTCCCCAGTCGCGCTAGCCATGCGCATACAACAGGCGTGTGCGTATACTACAGGCATGTGCAAATACCACAGGCACGCCTATGGTATGCACACATGCCTGGCACGCCTGCGGTATGCGCACATGCCTGTGGTATGCGCATGCTACAGGCATGCGCGCATACTACAGGCATGTGCGCATGCTACCGCGTGTGCGCATACTACAGGCATATGCGCATAATACAGGCATATGCGCATACCACAGGCGAGTGCACATACTACAGGCGAGTGCACATAACAAAGGCTTGTGCGCATACTACAACCATATGCGCGTACTACAGGCATGTGCGCATAACAAAGGCATATGCCCATACTACAGGCGTGTGCGCATGACAAAGGCATATGCGCATACTACACAGCATGTGCACATACCACAGGCGTGTGCGCATATACACAGGCGTGTGCGCATGCCACAGGCCTTGCCTGTAGTATGCGTTGCGTTTGATGCAAGTGGAGCCCTCCGCGCAGCAGCGAGGTCCCTTGTAGTTCTTGCCTGCGCTCCCATTGGCAGAGAAAAATACGGTATATCAGTAGTGATGGGTCTCAGCATGTAAAATTGTTCATTGTATGACGCATAACAACTCATACTTTAAATAGTATGTAGACATCGCGGACAACTTAGTTATGTACCGGTACGGTTTACTTTAAGTACTAGAATGAGGTATATATCTAAGTACAGTGCATACAAAGGACACTGTGCAGTGTACACTCTACAAAGTGGTCACCTGGTATACACCGGTACTTCAGAAGTACAAATACATACACCATGTACTACTACGTACTACAGTGCTTCTGACATGCTTCAGTGGTCTACTCAATACCATGTAGGATACTTAAGTACACACGGGGCTGTAATCCGTTGGAGTAGTGCTCTGGCAACATGCCAGGCTTCCCTTGGAGTACGCAGTGCTGAGCATTGCCAGCTTTTTCGCTGTCTGTCTGACCCTCTTCAGGTCGCACGCACCGCGCGCAAAGGGCTTTCCGCGCCCTAAGCGCAGTTTAATAAGAGTACACGTGCATGTACTTCGAAATATAAACATGTCCCACATGCGCAGTTTAATAAGAGTACACGTGCATGTACTTCTGAAGTAAAAACATGTCCCACATTTATACCACAAGTGTATACATGCGTATGTAGTGCCTGCTCACTGCCACACTGTCTCCGCCGAGGGCTGGCTGGACACACGTGTGCAAAGTGAAGTGAGTACTCCAACAATGTATGTATACAGCAGGAGTACACATAGAACCATTCGAAGTATAACATACAAGTGATGGGTCACAGCGTATAAACTTCGCATTATACGCCGTGTAACGTATGCGCATACATGCCGTATAACGTATACTGATGAACGTATTTATACGGCAAGTACGCCGTATATCGTGCTTGGCCTGCATCTCCTGGAAGTACTTCTCACAACGCGGGGCGATGCGCGCCAGCCGCGTGTCTGAACCAGCTTTCTTTACTGCCTCCTCCCACCGCTGCTTGTTGAAAGACTTATTGCAGGAGAGCCAGTAATGACCCGTGTTCTGGGACGTAGAAATACGCCGTATTTTGTACAAGGTATAAAATACGTTATACGCTGTGACCCATCACCAATAGCATATAGTGCGCACCGCCGGCAATGTTCGCTGCTCACCGTTACACTGTTTCCGCCCGTCTGTGCACAGCCGCTGACTGGGGTCCTGAGGGGTGCGCTTGCAAATCAATAAAACTGTTCCAGAAACGAATGTACACTTTGAAGTACACTACGTAGTACACTTCAGAAGGTACACAGCAGTAATATACTCCAAGTGTACTTCGCATAGTACATACTTCCTTGAAGCATATGTACATACTTAGTTCGGAAACAGTTGCTGCTCGCCGTCGCACTGTTTCCACCAGTCTGCGCACAGGGGCTGGCTTCTTGAGGCGTGGGTTTGCACATGAAGAAATCACTCCAATAACTCCTGAGGCGTCTACTGTATTTTTACTTGCACAGGCACAAGCAGTCAGCAGCACCCCTACAGTTGTAAACCGGTACGACTTAAGTATGTACTACAGGTACACAGGCATGCGAAAAAACAAAAAAAACATTACATATATGTACGGTGTACTGGGATGTTTATGACTACTTTGTATATAACAACATATACTCCGAAGTATATACCACATGTGCGCGAGTACCATACACCGCCAGCACTGTTCACTGCTCACCGTCGCACTGCGTCCACCAGTCCGAGGCTGGCTGGAATCCTGAGAGGTATGTACATGCGAATGTACATGTACTTCAAGTACTTTTGCAGTGCATTTGTACTAGAAGTGTATACTTCGGAATACATACATGCGTGTGTTTTTCCTGGTTCTCACCGTCTGTGTATGGCTACTTTGTATATAAGAATACATACTTCTGAAGTAGTAGTGTACATGATGTGCGCGAGTACTGTATACCGCCAGCACTGTTCACTGCTCACCGTCACACTGCTTCCACCAATCAGCACACAGGGGCTGGCTGGCGTCCTGAGGCGTGGGCTTGCACTGGCTCAGCCACATGTTCTCCACATAACAGGTGGCGCCAGGCGTGCAGCAGGTGGGACCAGCCCAGCGCGCGCCTGTGAGTTTCAGCGGTGAACATGCATGAATTTTCATCAGCTATACAGGTCTATGTTTCTTGGTCATTATCCACAGAAAAGGTGGCGCCGGGCGTGCAGCAGGTGGGATCAGCCCAGCGCACGCCTGTGAAATTCAGCAGTGAACATGCTTGAATCTTCAGCAGTGAACATGCATGAATTTTCAGCAGTGAACATGCATGAATTCCCATCACTTAGACATATTTACATTCATGGTCATCATTCACAAAGTGGCGCTGGGCGTGCAGCAGGTGGGACCAGCCCAGCGCGCGCCTGTGAAATCCAGCAGTGAACATGCATGAATTCCCATCAGTTAAACAGATTTGCATTCATGGTCATCATTCACACACACAGGTGGCGCCGGGCGTGCAGTGCTGAGACCTGTGGGAAGAGCCCAGCGCGCGCCTGTGAATTTCAGCGGTGAACATACATCAATTATCATCACATAGACAGATCTGTGTTCATGGTCATCATTCACAAAACACAAAACAGGTGGCGCCGGGCGTGCAGCAGGTGGATCCCGCCCAGCACCCGCCTGTGAGTTTTCACATTGAACATGCGTTAACTCGCCGAATCAACACAAGGATGCTCATGGCCAGAATTCACACAAAGTGTGTGCCGCTACAAAGGGGGTGAAGAGACAGGTTGTCTGCCAGAGGCCGAGACGCTTTCTACAGGGGGGGTGCTCTGGTGCAAGTGGGGATGCTGGTTGTGTCGCAGTGCCAAACCGCATGCCGGCGTGTTGGATTCAACGGACCATGACTGCCAAAGCTGTAAAGGGCACTTGGCAAAAAAAAAAGCATCATGTCCTCTTATCAGCATGTTGGTGAAGTAAAGTGCCATGTTGGTCACTGCACAGTGCACTTCATGAGGTACCGTAGATATTGGGGTATAAGACCCCGCCCCCCGAATAAGAACCCCACGTTTTAGCGGACGAGGGGCATCTGGCAACAAGACCCGGGGTAACCTCTCTATAAATGTGTATAAAATAGGAAAATGTGGTATAAGACCCCCCCCCCCAAATAAGAACCCCCCGGTGTTGGCGACGGCCGGCGCTCGGCGACACAAGCGGGAGGTCTTATACCCGGCTATCTACGGTTCATGAACGTGTATACCAGTACATGCGTGCATACCACTTGTGAAGTACCGGTAGTGCCTCAAGAAAGACTTGCAAGCTCATTACCGTTTTGTTCAAAGTTGGCGTCAATCTCACCTCTCCGCAATACTGCATGTGTATCGTGTTGCCGATGGTACCATACACATATCAGGTGTCTTGCTTCCACTCCAGCGCTTTATTTAACGTGTACCATAGTATAAATATTGACACATGTATACTTGCCCCCGAAGTACCTTTGAAGTACTTCAGCACTGTATATATACGCCTTGATTATATACCGGTACACGTACATACACACACTACAGTAGTACTTCGTACTTCTTGAAGTACTTCTTGAGGTATCAAGTAACAAGCAGCCTCTCACCTCCGCATTGCTGGTACACGCGCGCGCACATGTAGGGTGGAGGCGTGGTCGGCGGCGCAGTTGCCTGGTGGGCGCCGGTGACAGCGGCAGCACACCGGCAGAAGCGCAAAAGCCAAAGGCACCAGAGAAGAACTTTTACTAGTGTCATTAAGTGACAGATGGTGAAAGCAGGCATTGTTTAGGGAGAGCACAGGGGGTCGCCTGGTGGGCACGGTGACAGCGGTAGCACACCGGGAGCAGTGCACATGTATATATATACTGTACACATATATATATGGTACCACGTGGTATGAATTAGGCATCATTTAGGGGCAGCACAGGGGGTTCGTGAAGCGGACGCAGCGCAGGGATGCAGCACATCAAACTGTGGGAGTGGAGGCGTGGGCGGCGGCGCAGTTGCCTGGTGGGCGCCGGTGACAACGGTGCGACAGGGCAGAGGCAGCAGTGCACAAGCAAAGGCACGAGTTCGTGGCTGTTTATAACACAGAAAGTAACACCACGTTCCGGCCCTTCCAGCGCTCCATTTCCTCAAGAGGTACAGGCAGCATGAAGCACAAGGCCTGTGCCAGCGGCAACTTCAACTGTACCAGAGTACATGAGGTTTTTCCGGGAGTGGAACTTGAAGTTTTAGAACTTGTTCCAGGAGCTGAACCTGAACTGCCTCCAGCTGGCCGTGGAGTGTAACTTGTACTGGTACTCTTTTTAAACTCCGCTCAGGGGGCGGAAAGCCCTGTCCGCACCACCAGCTAATGGCCAGCGGTTTGTGTGCGCACTGCCACCTAATGGCCGGCACACCGGGATGGCTGCTGCGATGCCAGCCGTTAGATTGGGTACACTACTCTACCAGCACACCAGTGCGCAGCGCAGCTCAGCGCACCTCGGGAGTGGGCTCAGCCATCGGCGGCTGCGGCGGCGACGTGGCGGGCGGCAGCGATGGCTGCGGCATCACCTATGAACCTACTTGCAAGTAATCTATAGATACAAGCACTAGTAGTATACACGTATATGGCCGCTACAATATACTTCTAAGTACTCCTTGAAGTATGTGGTGTCGGCCGTTGGACTGGGCTGTAGCAGCATGCACCAGCACACAGCGCAGCTCCACGCACCTCGGGAGTGGGCTCAGCCATCGGCGGCGACGAGGTGGCGGCGGCAGCGGAATGGCCGCTATAACATACTTCTGAAGCACTTCCTAAGTATTGCACGTCAAAGCATATGGTGTCGACTGTTGGACTGGGAGCACTACTGTAGCGGCATTAAAAAAAAATGCGCAGCGCAGCTCCACACACCTCGGGGGTGGGCTCAGCCATCGGCGGCGGCGGCGGCGACGTGGTGGGCGGCTGCGGAATGGCCGCCGTACTATACATTGCACATCGTACTTCAACTTCGAAGCATGTGGTGTCGACTGTTGGACTGGGCGCACTACTCTACCAGCACACCAGAGCTCAACCCACCTCGGGAGTGGGCTCAGCCATCGGCGGCGGCGGCGGCGACGTGGCAGGCGGCTCCGTTGGCTGTGGCGTTGTCGTTGGCGTTGCCGTTGGCTGAGGCGTCTCGGTGGGCTCGGGCCCATCGGAGGGGACCGGCGTCGGCGAATCAGAGGGACCCGAGGTTGGCATGGGCGTCCCGAGAGCGCGGCACCGCCACAGGAACTTGTTGAAGTACTGGCACGCGCTGCCTGCAAATGTTGAAGTTGTGTTGAAGTTCTGCGTAGTTAAGTTGTTGAAGTTTGTGCGTCAGTCCGGTGAGGCACAAAGTCATGTGCGCGCCGGCACGCGAATAGGCGGTGCGGTATACTTGTCAAGATGGATGTGTACCGAGCTTGTTGAAGTACTGGCACGCGATGCCTGCGAATGTTGAAGTTGTTGAGGTTTTGTGTGTGTTAGTCCAGAGACAACAAAGTCATGTGCGCGCCGACGGACAAGCTTAGTCGGGCGGGGCGGGTAGGGTGCGCTCAGCAGCCAGACATGTGTGTACGCATCTAGGGTGTGCGCGGCGCCGGGCGCCGTTGGGAGGGTGGACTGCCAGTCCTCCATGACTACCTCCAATATGCTGCGCTGTAGTACCACCGACAGCTTCTGATGATGTTGGAGTTGAAGTACAGTGTGGAGGTTAAGTGTCCCTCGCACGGTGCGACACGCACAGCGGAAGGGAAGGTTGACGGCTGGTGTGCTCAGCGCTGCATGTGGTTGGCGGGGTTTCACACCTATTTCGCAGCATGTAGGCCCGTCCCAGAGGTAGCCTGGGCAAAGCAGACAAGCACAGACGCAGGCAGGCAGGTGTGCACTGTGCTGTGTCAGGGTGAACGCCTCTCATCAATCCACATACAAGGCAGGTGTGCACTGTTCTGTGTCAGGGCAAAAGCCTCCCACCACACCATAAACAAGGCAGGTGTGCACTGTTGTGTCAGGGCAAAAGCCTCCCATCAAGCCACACACCGCAGCCTCAGTCTGAAGCAGGGCACTGGGTAGTGTGACAGGCAGCTGCAAGTTGTGGCACGCGGCGACAGAGGGCAGATGGCTTTGGCTGCCCCTCACCAATGGCGTCATACTGGCCTGCAGTCAAATCATTGTTACACCGTCGCTATCCGCTTTGCTTGGGCACATGTGACTGGCACAGCCGCCGTGCTGTGCAAGTGACAATGCGCAGCCACTACAGTGCATGCCATCGTACGCCGTAGTCATCACCCGCTCTTCAAAAACTAGGAAGCCTGAGACTGGAGCACCAAATTGCTGCGTATCCCCACCCTTGACCCTGCAATTGTCGCTGAGCACCACATATTCTCTAACAGCTTGTCATGTAGAAATACAGTCCAGAAGGACATGTACTACTTCAGTATATAGTACTTCTACTTGTAAGTATGTGTATACTTAATACGTCTAAGTAGTACGAGGTACTTCAGTAGTTGCTGCAACCTAAAAGGGTGTCCCGGGTGCCCACAACTCCTTTCACCCTTACCCTCTCCCTGATCCAGCTGCAATACGTCAACGGGAAAAAACACTTCAGTGGGAATTCAAGTACTGAAAGTACTGGTGTTTTAGTTTGAGAACTGAGATGAACAGTGATGACATCTTATAGACATCTTTGACCACTACGCGCACTTCCAAGATCGCCCTCGCACCGCCCGTGAGTGTGCGAGCACAGTCGATCGCAACTTCAACTTCTGTTTGCTGCAACTTCAACTTCAAACAGTGCCAGTGCGCACATGCTCTCTTGTAGCTGCAACTACTAGCCTGGGTTCGCACTGCCCGTGAGCACCACAACTTCAAGTTATTTGTGCTGCAACTTCAACTGCACCCTGTCAGCGTACACGCACGTGTCACTGCTGAGCACGCGCCGTTACCACACGCCTGTGGCTGTGCGCCCGCGCCCAACTACTAGAAGCAATTGTTTGCAATTTTACCTTTTTATAGTCGTTATATAATTTACATAATTTATATCTATACTGCTTGCACTGGCATGCGCGCATGACCCCCTGTCTCTGGCCTCCATATACTAGAAGTTTCAAGCACCGCTCCTGTGTGGACACGCACACCCTGCGCGCCAACTTCAACATCCTTGTGCTGCAACTTCAACATACTTGAAACTTCAACATCCTTGTGCTTCAACTTCAACATTCTTGTGCTGCAACTTCAGCATCCTTGCGCTGCAACTTCAACACCCTTTTGCTGCAATGTCAACTCTGAACTCACCTCCGCATTGCCCGTGAACGCGCGCACACCCCCTGTCGTCCGTAGGCCCCGGCGTAGGCACGGTCGTGGGGTACAGGGTCTTATAGGTTGGGGGGGGGGTCTCGCCCTGGTCCGCGTTGTCCACACACTGCACACACATAAGAACCATAGTAGTAATACGTCAGTAGTGATCTAGACAATAGGCGCGGTTGCGGGGTACAGGGTCTTACATTTGTACCAGTGCTTCAGAGGTCTATTGGCGGGGGGGGGGGAGGTCTCGCCCTGGTCAGCGTTGTCCACACTCTGCACACACATATGCTGCGTAGTAACCATACTCGCATGTCCGTAGTGATTGGAAAGTAGGCACGGTTGTGTTGTCCAGGGTTTTATACGTTTTGGGGGGGGGGGCTGGAACGTGTTGTCCACACACTGCACACACATAAAAACCATACTAGCATGTCAATAGTGATTGCGACGCCAGGCACGGTTGTGGGGTGCAGAGTGTTATCTGCAGGGGGGGGGGGTCTGGCGCTGGAGCGTGGTGTCCACACACTGCCCTCACATAAACACAATACTAGCATGCCAGCAGTGATTGGGGCAGTGTCCTCATGAGTCTGAGCAGAGTAATGACTGGGCTGATGCGGTTTATGAGTCTTGGCTCAGCCGCGCGGAAAGCCTGCGCGCACGCACACGGCGGAAGCACCACATGAGCGGTCTACTCGTATATATATATATAGTAGTGTACTATACATGTACTACGCAACCTTCAGTACATGTACACATGAAGTACTTTTATCAAACTCCGCTTGGGGCGCGGAAAGCCCCGTGCACATGGGGTGAGGGTGATGAAGTCGAACAGTACTCATACCGTAGCGGTCCACGAGGTAGTACCAAGGCCGCATGGCACCAAGACACATGAAGTACATGTGTGTAATACACTGTGTATACACCAGCTGGCAAGACCCCACAAGCTGCTATCACGCGCACTGAGGTCTTGCACGGGCGATGCACGCATGAAGGGCTACATACATGTACTTCGAAGCAAAAACTTGAAGTTCATACCTATGAAGTATTTAGTGTACAATCTTCTGAAGTGATAAATATTTATACGAACATGGTAATGTAGGTTGCGGGGCACAGTCTGCAGGACCGTCCACATGACCCCATACTTTACCACTGTGCAGGTGTGCTGCCCATGCAAGCGCAGCGGCATTCACTGACATGTACCGGCAGTGAATGAATGTACACACACACTGGGGGCAGTCATGGTGGCAGTGAATTCATGAATGTGCACATGGATACCGTAAATCGTGTTACACGCAAGCGTGTAGTGATGACAGCGCCCACCTGGATGTACCAAACAATGAATGACAGAGAACATAGTGGCGGCGATCCGAACTAGTTTTAATGTGGCAGTAGTAGCAAACACTATCATAAGCATGTAGTCTGGAGGCCGCGCTCACCTGGCTGTACCAAATGGTGATGAGAGACTACGTAGTGGTGGCAATCAGGCATGTTATTACGTGTTACTGCTACTGTAGGTAGTAAACACGATAACAAGCATTTACACTGGAGACCGCGCTCACTTGGCTGCACCAAACGGTGATGAGAGACTACGTAGTGGTGGCGATCAGGCATGCTATTACGTGTTACTACTACTGTAGGTGGTAAATACGATAACAAGCATACACTGGAGACCGCGCTCACTTGGCTGCACCAAACGGTGATGAGAGACTACGTAGTGGTGGCTATCAGGCATGCTATTACGTGTTACTACTACTGTAGGTAGTAAACACGATAACAAGCATATACACTGGAGACCGCGCTCACTTGGCTGCACCCAACGGTGATGAGAGACTACGTAGTGGTGGCGATCAGGCATGCTATTACGTGGTACTACTACTGTAGGTAGTAAACACGATAACAAGCATATACACTGGAGACCGCGCTCACCTGGCTGTACCAGATGTTGATGAGAGAGCAGTCGGTGCCCGTCTTACAGCACTTGGTCCCCAGCCAGCCACGCCCTGTGCTCAGCGCAACACGGACAGAGTGGCAGCATACAGGTGTCAGAGTGGCAGCATGCAGGCGTCCAAGTGGCAGCATGCGGGTGACACAGTGGCAGCATGCAGGGGCCAAAGTGGCAGCATGCAGGTGAAAAAGTGGCAGCGTGCAGGTGTCAGAGTGGCAGCATGCAGGTGAAAAAATGGCAGCATGCAGGTGTCGAAGTAGTAGCATGCAGGGAGTGGCAGTGGCAGCATGCAGATGTCAGAGTGGCAGCATGCACATGCCAAAGTGGCAGCGTGCACGTGTTGTCAAAGTGGCAGCATGCAGGCGTCAAAACCCCCGTCACGGTTGAAAACACCACACCAGGACAGCAGCACACCGCCAGCCCTGGTGCCAGTCGCCCCTGCAAACAAGGTCACGCACTGTCAATGGAAAACGAGCTTTCTGCAGGGCATTTGCGCAGAGCTGTGGGTGGTGCCGCGTGTGAATGCGTTACGGTGGGGGTGGAGATGGGCGCACACAACAAAAATGTAAAAAATACTGCGAGCACGCGACACTTGGCGCTCTCCCCTGCGCTCTGTGGTGGGCCGAGACAGTAGACCAGCTGCAGTGGAAGAACACGGGGTGCGCGCGGGTGCTGAGCAGGGCTGCGGGATGCCTGCCATGCTCAGCACCAGCTGCACTGGCGCCGCTTTAGCGGTCATGCGCTTCATGGTGCGGAATCACTCACACACGTTGTGGTGTCGTGTGTGTGGCATCAGTGGTTCTGGTGTGCCGACCGTATGCAGGCGCAGTTGCATGGCACAAGGCACGACACCATGCAGTCTGCCGCAGCCGGCATCATGCAGTCGCTGCTGCTGAGCACACAGTGTCTGCTGAGCACCTGCGTGCTCAGCATCACGTGCACCTGTCTAATGCGTGCAAGCCCACCAGCTGCTTGTGCGACTTGTTGCCACAACCACTGCCCCTATGCACTGACACTGCCTTGCCCTGCGGTACCCGCCAAACAAAGGCTTTTGTTCCATTGTAACGCCAGTGTCGCACACCGTCGCAGACAGCCCCACAACCACTGCCTCAGCACGACAAGCTAGCCTCTGCTGCTGCGGCTGCAAACCGCGTCGTCCCCCCCCGCACCCCGTGCAGCGGCGCCAGTGCCGCAGCGCTGCTGCTCTATCGAGCCTTTTCGAATCCACCCGGTGGAGTGAACCGACCCCCTGCAGTTTGCACTGCAGCCTGCCGCGCCTGCAACACGAGCCGTTAACGGCGGCAGCCCGCCAAGGCGCACGTCTCACCTCCGCACTGCTCCAGCAGACCAGCGCAGTCCTCCACCGGTGGCGCCTGCGTGGGCCTGCACTGGCTGTAGTGCTCGTTGTCCCTCACACACGTGTAACCCGCCTCGCACACTGTGGGCCCAACGAAGTCGCTACCCCCGCCACACTGGGCGTACCCGGGCGCCAGCCCCAGGCCTGAGGGCGGGGGCGTGGCCTGCCCTGGCGGCACTTGCGTGGCCTTGCACTGCGCGTAGGTGGAGGTATCCCTGACGCATGTGAAGCCAGGGATGCAGTCAGTGGGGCCAGAGTAGTCGGCACCACCGCCGCACTGGGCATAAGGCAGGGCCTGCCCTGCTGCTGGTGTGGGTTGGGGGGCCCCTGCAGGGGGCTGAGCCAGCACGACACCCGCCAGCGCCAGCGCCAGCGAAGGCCCTCTCATCGCTGCCGCCTTGCGCTAAGCTAAGCCCTCACTGCAGTTGTGCAAAGCTGCTGCTGTGACAATGCGGTGGTGTGCCTGGCGCGGGCGGTTGCACGCTGGCGCAACGGGGTTCCGGGCCTGACTGCTGCCCTGCCCGCCGTGTATGCCTTAGCCCTGGGCTCGGCTGGTATCTGCTCTTGCAATGCGGCGCGCAGACCTTGGCTGCTGCTGCCTGCTGCTGCTGCTGCTGCTGCAGTACCTGCCAGCTGGTTTGCATATGTAACGGATCGGTTGCACTGTATTGCCAGGGTCTATGAGCGGCGGCCCCCCAAGGTTGCATGACGCGACGTTCAGTGCGCATGCGCACAGCGCGCGGTGACTCCATGACTGCGCGCGCAGCATGCGCAGTGCGCATGATGATGGCAAGCTGGACTCAGATGTTGCGGATAGGAAAGGCGAGCCGGACTCGGCATCCGACTGCATGAGCATGCACTGCTTATGCAATTGTGGGCCAGGTGCATGAAGCATTTTTTTAGAAGGTTGTTTGCACAATTAGCGCTGGCAAACACGTTGCTCCCGTACATCGCCAACCGTATATCACATGGCACTGGATGCTATGACAAAACCGGCGCGGCGAGCCCCCTGACAGCCTGAGCTCAACCACTTGGATGCCACGCACACTTCCTGCCAACCCCAGCAGCCTGAGGCAGGCGCACTTCGCAGACTTGGCAGGGGCTCGCACTGGAGCGGCTGGTGGGGCTGGAGCAAAGACTGCCCAGCTGCGGCCTCTGTCGCCAACAACCGGGGGGCACCCTGCACGCGCGCTTCTGCCAGGCGGGTGCTGTGAAGCGC
>JAULBY010041977.1:0-13280 GCA_032358315.1 Ophiocytium majus
CCGGGGGGTACTCTGTATAACACGGGTACATTGTATAACGACCCCCGCGCTAGCAACAGGAGACCCCGCCGCTGACAACGCGGGGGGTCGTTATAATCCGTCAGTTACGGTACACGGGTTATGATGTACCGGTAGTACACACTTCAGCTACACAGCATGTGATGTGTTTACTGCTCATGTCCGTGCGTAGGTGTGACCGAAAAGATGCTAGTTTTTCTCAGGGGCTCCAGTCAAGTTCGAGCTAGACTGAATGCAACTGTTGTCCAGCAGGGTGTCATTACAACTGAGAGCACCAGCAGGAACCCAGTTCAAGGACTTTCAGTCGGGAGTCCATAGGCAACTGAGTTGATGCTTGCAGGGTACTCGAAGTATGAAACACCTAGAAAATGTAGCCGAGACGAGGAAGTATTGGTAATTATATTGACAATGAGTACTTAATGGAGCGGGAGGGCTGGTGATGTTACAGGGGAGGGGGGGGGGGGGGGTCTTACTACGTACGTCTACGTAGACACTCTGTAATTTACGGTAGTTGACCCTTAACGCCAGAAGCGGTGTCGATGCAAGCCCAGGCTTCTGTGCCTATCAACAACGCTATTCGTTTTGTGCTGCCAGGCAACACTAGTAGGCTAGCACAAACTTCAACAGCTGCAGCTGAGTTATTACGCAAACTCTCATGGCCGCCACTTACCTCTGCCCGGTCCTGTCCACTACACTCAGCAGCAGTATACCACAGCGACTTCAAAACAAAGCTGCAGTGAAGAAACTTTAAGCTCGTCGCATAACAGCTGCAGCGGCACAGGGTTACCGTAGTGGCTTACTTACCAGCAGTTTCTGGTCTTCGCTCATCCACGACCTGGCCTCCTGCATCCATGGGGACCCACCACCCACGCTGCCACACGACTCGTACACGGGAACGCCCACCGCAATTCCGAGATCTGCCACATTAGCTGACACTGCTGTCACAGTCTCGTCGGTTTCG
Source organism: Ophiocytium majus (assembly GCA_032358315.1). Lineage (NCBI taxonomy): Eukaryota > Xanthophyceae > Mischococcales > Ophiocytiaceae > Ophiocytium > Ophiocytium majus. The sequence goes on from JAULBY010041977.1 coordinate 980, forward strand.
CACAGGTGGCTGTCAAATGGCCACCCTGTGACAGAGGTGACCGGTTGGGTGAAGGATGCGCAGTTGGGTGTGGAGTGAGAGGAAGTGAGCGCATGTGTGCGTGCAATGCCGGGGGGGGGGGTCTGCGCACATGTGGGCATGAGTGCAGATGCACACGCCAAGCAGCCTGTAACCCGAGGTGTGCAGTGAGCAATTCGCAAAGGCTGCAGAGAACTAGCACTTTGGGATCCCGCACTTGTTCAGCAGCACACATGTTCACTGACACAATAAGGGCACATGGACTGCTCTAGCTAATACCTGCTACTCGTAGTAGTAGATGCATGCCAAGGCACAGCTACATGCACAACCCCTGTTTCCAAAGTGCATGTGCCACAGTTACCGGTGCATGACATGACTCAAGTCACCTTAAGCAATGCAGCTTATAAGCTGTTGCAGGCACTCACGTGCATACATGTTGAGGGTGACAATCAGCTTGATCAGGATGGCCAAGAGCAGGTAGCTGTGGCTGAGCTGTAGCAGCAGTGCGCAAAACCACGCAGCCAACAGCCAACACCAGCAGCAGCAGCGGAAGGGGCGGAAAGCGGCAGCAGTGGTATCGCCAGGTGCACAAACTATGCTCAGCAGTGCGTGCCATGGCATGCCTTAGAAAGCAACAATGGGCCGTCAACAGGCAGGCAACCGAATCTGTCCACGGCGTTTTCTTTGCAAGTATGAGCATGGCACGTTTGCGCATGGCAGCCCTAGTGCAGGCGCAGGCAGCAGCGCAAGACACACCCATTGTACACATGCCATCAACCAGCGCCACAACATGGAACTCAGAGCCACCTGGGCCAGAATGGCACCCATGGGTGGCGGTGTGCGCAGTATCCTCAGCATGGCGTACTTGTTGGCCCTGGTGGCAGCAGCAGCAGGCACACAGCGGTGGCAAGTGACGGCAGCAGCAGTTGGCCACGTCAGCTGCAGCATCTGTTGGATGGCGTGAATGCAGACATGCAGTTGCCGACTAGGTGAGACAGGGTGCATAGTGGGAGGCTTGGCACGGTTGCGGGTGAACCACATTCACTGGGTGTTGTTGGCGCCACCCGTGGAGCACGCAAGCACACATAGCGGTTGGCATGTCTGCCATGGCATACAACAGGAGTATAAGATGATTACCGTGCCATACGTTTGCGAGTGTGAGGTGTGCATGGCAGTTGTGCACACACCTGCTGTGGCAATGCCCCCACATGAGTGAGCAAGCAAGCTCTTCAAGTGACCTACTCAAGCGCAAGTCAGTCAGTCATGGAAGCGCAGCACGTACGGTTGCTCTGCGAGAACTGGCCGCTGAGGCTTGCACAGATGCGCCTGATGCAAGCAGCAATGCAGCAGGTGGTGTGTTGGCGCACCAGTAGTTGAGGGCAAGGGCCAGGGCTGCCACAAAGTAGCCCGCTGGGTAAATGGCAGAGTAGTACAGCGCCACAAACACTGTCTTCAGCATGCTCGAGTAGCGCTGCAGACGGGAACACACAAACAGAAGACGCACAGAGGTACAAACGAATGCATCAGCATGTGCGCCATTTGCTGCAATGGTACAGCAGGGCATGGCATGCACAAAACATGCGCACCGCAAACGGCAAAAGGGAAAAAAACGGGTTTCGCTAGCACACAACACAGTGGCGCACACAAAGAGGCACGGCTGGCAATCCTTGACACGAATGTGCTCGTCTTTGAAACAACAAGCGGCACAGCGCGCACTACGCCTGCCACTGGCAAGACAAGACACAGCTCAGCACTAGCGTGTGTGCCACAGCTAACATCACGTTGTTGCTCGTAAGAAGCATGACAACGTGTCACGTACCTCAGCCAGCAGCCACGGTGTGCCAATGAAGTATGAGTTCATCTTGAGCTGGTTGCGTGCAGTGTAACACAGGATGTGGCGGCTGACACACACAAGTCCAGGGGTGGGCATCAGGGACAGAGGTAGCATCAGTAACACCACCAGTAGCGGCATGACAAATCAAAGCACGCCACACCAGACCGACTCTCAAATGTGGCCACTTACTAGCAGCCCGACCGCCGGTGCCCACCTAGTGACTGTCACAAGTGGCTTGCTCAATGTGCAAATATGCAGCAAAGCATGTCACAAAAACAAAAAACAGCCATATATGGATATACAGTATATACTACGAAGTATGTATATATACCGTCCAGTGTCGAAGTAGTCACCCGGGGTCAGTTCTTTAGTCGGGCCATAACAACGTGGGGGGCAAGTTACTTTGGGAGGAGCCTGGAGGGGGGCGGGGTAAGTAGTTTGGGTTGTGCCCCGGCATGACCTCGGTGGGGTACCATCGCTCAACCAAACGTGGTCTGCACGGTCCAGAGAGCCGCTGGCAGGCTGCCGCAACTGCTGCTAAAACACTACACCGCACAGTTGAACTTTTTTTGCCTCTTTCCGCCGAAGATTGAAGTTGGGGTCATGAAGCACACACAGTGAGGGCTAGCCGGCTGGGGGGGGCAGGCCTAAGGTGTTAGACGATGCGCGTACCAAGGCCGCTGCTGCTAAGCCAGGGCAGCGCACGCCCTTCAACTTCTTCAGCAGACGGTGCCCGGCAAGCAGCCACACCACTGCATCATTCTTTGTCCAGCAACCCTGCACCATCCTGGTGCAGTGCCTGCGGCGGCAACACCACCGGCAGCGGATGCTGCCAGCGATGTGGAGGTGGTGGAGGGGCCAGGCAGTGGCACACACTCGGCGGGGGAGCCAGTTCCGCCTGTAGATGCTGCCGGTGCGGAGGCAGCACTACGTGTGCTGAGGGGAGTGGAGCGCCCGAACGGCAAGCGCTTAGGAGCAGCAGCAGCGATGGCATTGCACGCTGTGTTGCACCTGCCGCAAGCAAGGAGTGCCTGCTCTTCGCTGTTGTCACCTGGTGGCGAGGCACTGCCAACTGGGTGGTGCGCACGTCAGAGCTACAAGTTGCCTACTATTTGTACAAAACTTCTGAAGCATATATATTGGTATGTGGCATGTACATTGTGTCTGCGGGTACCAGTGACAGCACTTCACATGTGGCCTTTGCAACAGATAAAGGGGGGGTAAATGACTTTTGCACTGCCACTTAAAAGGGGGGGTAGTTAGTTACTTTGGACGAGCCAAAAAAACTGACCAAATAACTTACCCCGGGTGACTACTTCGGCACTAGACAGTGCTTGTGTACCTCTTCACAAGCACCGTACTTCTGAAGCAGGTAAAAAGAGAGCCACCTGCATGTCCGGGTGCCAGCACAGCATTGCGCGTAGCCAAGCCGCCATCAGCTCCGCGGCGCCAGCGTTGGAAAACCATGGCAGCCTAACACCTCAAGAAAACACTTGCGGCATGTCAGTCAGATCACGCTTTTCACAAGTACTTCCGAAGCAGGTAAAGAAGAGAGTACCAACATGTCCGGGTGCGCGCGGCATCTCGCGCCGGAGCGCCGCCGTCAGCTCCGCGGCGCCCGCCTCGGAAACATGCGTCGTCCTAATGACATTGTTACCTAAGAAATACTGCTTTTAGAAGTGTACTACCTCAGAAGCATGTCAGCTGAGTCAGATCTTATCAGCATCTATGAGGTAGGTCACCTGTGTGTCCGGGTGCCAGCGCAGCATCTCGCGCCGAAATGCCGCCGTCAGCTCCGCGGCGCCCGCATCGGGAGCCGCGTCGGCCGAACACCTCAAAATAACCATTGTTAGTAGCGGTTTCTCAGAAATCACGGATTTCACAAGTAGTACTTCTGAAGTCGAAAGAAATGCACCTGCACGTCCGGGTGCCAGCGCAGCATGTCCCGCCGGAACGCCGCCGTCAGCTCCGCGGCGCCCGCACCGGAACCTTACCTCAAAGTATGTCGGTCTAACAATAACGGTACCTCAAAAAAACGCTGCTTTTAGTATGTCAGTCATTTCAGATTGCATGAGTACTTTGGTGAAAAGTCGGTCACCTGCATGTCCGGGTGCCAGCGCAGCATCTCGCGCCGGAACGCCGCCGTCAGCTCCGCGGCGCCCGCGCCCGGCGCCACACCAAGAAGCTCCGACGGGCTCAGCGTGTCCAGCCGCGCCGCAGCTTCCCGCGCCGCGCGCGACTGAGAGGCACGGCGCGCGCCCGCGCGGGCGTGTGCCTCATGGGCCCTCTGAGATTGTGCGCGCGCACGGTACTCGTCGGACCACACCCAGACGTCGCCCTGCGCGGCCTGGCGCTCCAGCTCCTCGCGCGCGCGCGCCGCCCACGCCTCCCACGACTCGCGGTGCGCGCGCAGCGGGGAGTAGACCTGGTGGTTTTGGCGGGGTGTGGACAGCGGCGGCAGGCGGGCAGCGGCGTGGGTTATCAAGAAGCTCAGACACAAATTTTCAAACGGTTTAATTGATTTACCATATACTTCGAAGTACCTTGTAGAAGTATACTTCAAGTATGGTGTACAAGATGGCACTGCTCAGCACTACGCACTCTATGAGAGCCTAGTATGTTGCGACAACACTAGTGGATTACACCCCCGTGTCCCCTGGGGACTTGCTGCCATCCCCACCCAGCTCCTGGTACACCCGTGTCCCCCCCCCCCCCACCTGCTTCTTCAAGTAATATGTATTTCAGAAGTACTACTACAAGTGCAGTACCAATAAACTACTGGGGCAGCGATCAGCCGTAGCGGTCATGGATTGACCCACCACACACCAAGGCCCCTATACAGAGCCGTAGCCGTCATGGATTGACCCACCACACACAAAGGCCCGTACACAGACAGTTGGTGCTTGACGAACAATACAAGTGCGAATAGGTACATCAGCAGAGTAAATACTTCTGAAGTAGGTGGTGTACTTTCATTCAACCATCGTAGTAGTTTTATTTATTTGCACTTGTGGGCGTGCAAGAGCCCATGTCATGTATGCCAGCACGGCCACTGGGTGCCAAGGCAAATGCATGGCAAAGTCTGTGTGCGAACAAAGAAAGGGCTAGCGGGTGCCAGCGTAGTAGTACACCTTCTGTGCACTACTACATGCACTGGCAGGTCGTGCCCCCTAGCCTCCCGGCGGCTCCGGTCTGCCTGCCAGCAGCACTTATTGCTCTTGGTTGTCCATTGTTGTGGCTTCGTGTGCACACATGCCGGCATGTGCCAGCGCCACGAGCGCGCCGGCATGGGTGGCATAGGCTCTTGCACGCTCGCAAGTGCAAATACATAAAACCGACACACTACAGGTACCGTACCAGCTACCTGCTGTGGTGGCCATCATGGGTTGACCCACCACACACCAAGGCTGCTGTGGCACTTGGTGCTTGACAAACACTACAGTGTGAGTGGTAAGTAGGTGATGTGCCAGCAAGTGCAGCAGGGTGAGCTGCTGTTGGACGTTTGATCTGTATACCATAGTGGGCGCTGATCAAGCGCTGCCTGGCGGAAGCATTTTGGCGGTATAGCATGTATGCATATACTACGTAGTACTTCAAAAAGAAATACTACAAAAATTAATTAAACGTGTGAATATTTTGTGTACATGCATGTACGCTTTCGAAGTACGTGTACATCGGGAGTACTAAGAAGTATGCTGTAGACGTAAAATATAGACGACATGCGGAACTAAACCAGGACCAAAAAGACATAATATGACACCCATTGTAGATAAACGCCTCATCTGTGCCAAGTCATGGTGTTCAGTACCCTCCCCCCACAGACTTACCAAGGACAAACACGCCAGCTGAGATTGTTCAAAAATAACTTCAGCAAACATTTCGGTTACTTGTTAATTTGACTCTCATTCAAAAGGTGCACGTGCGGGTGTGCAGGAGCCCAGGCCATGCAGGCCGGCATGCAGCGCTGAAATGGCCTTACATGGCCCATCATAGACATGCTCATACCCGCGCACCAGTGAACGGCCATAGGTAATAAGCAGGTAGGCCAGAGCGGCGGACACCTGCCACCAAGTACTTGTGGTTGTGCCAAAAAAGCAGGCCATGCAGGCGGCATGCAGCGCTGAAATGGCCTTACATGGCCCAGCATAGACATGCACATAGCTGCGCAGCAGTTGACGACAAGAGGTACTGAACAAGTACGTAGCAGGTCGCAGCGGCTGGCAGGCTAGAGCTCGAGCTGCCGCTTTAGGAGGTATTTGCTAGGGGCAGCACACTTTCAAGATTGTGCTTTCCCCAGCTGCGCACGCCATGTCACAGGGCTTGCCGCGCCCCACGCAGAGTTGTAAGCCCCGCGCGGATTTAGATGTATCATAACGGTACAAGTGCTTGGCAGTACCATCTGCAATTACACAAGTGCGTGTGCCCCTCTGGCCCACCTTGCGGAAGAAAACGAAGCCGCCAATCGCCAGCGGCCAGAAGAGGGGGAAGCGCACCACGATCACACGCGACGCCGTTATCAGCGTGCCCACCGCAAATACCAGGAACCGTCCCAGGAATGTTCCGGCAACGCGTCCCAGCGGCGTTCCGGTCGCCCCCTGCAGCACTCGCATGACCTCCTGGAAGTGCCTGAGCCGTTTCAAAAACACACGCAACAGGTGCAGTATTTGGCCCGAGTTGATTTTCAAAGGGAAAATGAATTTCATCTCGAGTTGACAAGAGAAAAGCCCCGAACGAGATGTTCAGGGGGACGGCAGAGCGGTGTGATCATATAGTTGCAGCTGCATTATTCATACTTTAAGCGATACGTAAGGAGTACATAGCGACACATTGGTTATATACTTGAAGCATGTGTTTGTATCAGACTCCGCTTACGGCGCGGAAAGCCCTTTGCACGCGGTGTGCATGACCAGAAAAAGGGACCAGACAGGTAGCGAAAAAGCTGGCAACGCTTAGCGCTGCGTACTCTAGGGGAAGCCTGGCATAAAAAAAAGCACTTCTCTAATGGATTACAGCCCCATGTCCCAGGCGAAGAATGTGTAAAAGATGTTTGAGTTGCCTTGTTGCTGCTAGTGCTGGAGCACCGCCAGGCACAATGCTCAGCAGAGGTTTACCGCTGCCTCATGGTGCTGCCGGCTTGGAAAAGCGCTCCAGTATCCTCAGCACCATGCCATGTGGCGTTTCATATAGGCAGGAGCACTGCAAGGTGCCCGCAAATGCATGATTGAGTCACGCACCAAGCACATACGTGGGTGGCATTTACACATGCCTCCAATAAGGACGTTCTACTGGCGCTGTTGCTGCTGCGAGTGTATTTGCACACCCGGCAGTGGAGGCTGGTGGCGGGTATACATCTGGTCAATGCTGCAAGCGCACCAAAGTACTGTTTGCGAGTAATGTAGCTGCTTGCGGTTGCACCAAGCTTGGCTGAGGAATGGACATTCTAGCTGCCGCTTCAGTTCAAGAGATGAGAGTGCCATTGAGCCGGCATGTTCCCAGAGGTCTATGCTCAGAGCATCCGGAACCAACGCAGGCAGCAAGTATCAGTTCATAAATGCATGTCACACTTTGAAGCATTTACTTCCGGAAACACCGAGGCCGAACTCTAAAGGGCACGCCGCAGCGAGCCCAGCATTGCAGGCAAGATACACCAGTTACACCACATGCGCATGCAACTTTCTTTGCTGCTCGGCGCACATTAAATACCTTCAGGCCCCAGCCACTGCCCACACTCACACCCTCCCTCTACACAGCTGCCGGATGCAATTTATCACAGCACCTCTGTGTACTGCTGCCGCAAGGCACTGTGCGGCGGCGGCGGCAGTACTGCAACAGTACTAAAATCACTGCTTCAGAGGTACTTCACTACTTCAATGCTTCTGACGCTACATGTGATGTGAAACAGCTTCTTCAACGAAGCGCATCCCTCCAGCACGCTTACTTCATCATCCGCATCCGTTGGGGCATGTATAACAATAAAATATTATACATGTTTAATGTATATATTCACACACACACACACACACACACACACACACACACACATATATGTACATACACTGCATCATATAACAAAAGAAACTCACCTGTCGACCCGCTCCCCAAACGTGCGCGCCCCCTCGCCGATCGTCGCCGTCATGTTCCCATGGTCAATGCCCGCGGCCTCCGGGCCGGACCGTCGCCCGCTCACAAACACATGAAACGTCTCGCCAAAAAAGCGGTACTCGAACACAAAAACGGGCAGCATGACGCGCCGCGCCGCGTGCAGCGCAAACTCGCAGCGCAGGGGCGCGTTCGCCCCCCCCGGGAGGGAGCCCCCGTAGGCCTCCCGCACGTGCCGCTGCTCCTGGTCCGAGACGGCGTGGCGCGCCGCCGCCCAGGCCGTGAACTGGTAGACCCCCCAGGTGTCTACCTGCACCGGGAGGCCGACCCGGGAGGCTGTGAGCCAGCGGGGGTCGAAGGGCGTGGCCCCTAGGAGCGTGGACGGCAGGTGCTGCAGCAGGGTGCGGTGGTAGGCGTAGCCCCCGTACACCATGCTAGCCTCGGAGTAGCCCGTGCGGGTCTCTCGCACGGTGGTGGCGCCCGCGAGGGTGCGCACGTTGCAGTCGAAGGCCCAGAACGGTACGAAGGCGGCTGTGACGGAGTCATAGGAGGTGGGGGGTCGCCCCCTGAACACGTTGTTGACGGCCAGGCCGGGTGTGATGCCCTTGGTTTTGCAGAAGCTCCTGAAGCGCTCAGCTGCCTCGGTCAAGTCGATGTCGAAGGGGAGGCCTTCAAGGGGTGGCGTGGGAGGCTTGCCGCCCCTGCCGCCGCTGCTGGATTGCCGCCTCTGCTGCCGCAGCAGCTGCTGATGGTGCTGCAGCTGCCACCACGCCTGAGGCAGGCAGCGCCGCACTGGCGCGGGAACAGTTCCTGCTGCCTTGACCTCAGCACTGAAGTGTCTTGCTCTTGCTGCTGCTCGCGTCAGTCCGCAGCAGCGAGGGCCCAGCCTGCTTGCCACCAAGCGCATCATTCGTTGCCGCGGTGGCCTAGCCCGCCACCCTCTCCACCGCCCTCGCCGCCAACGCTGAGTGTGAGTGCATGATGCACGATTTCAAAACGCCTGGATCCCAAATCCGGGTGTTTTGCGGGGTCTTGTAGTTCTGAAACGGCATCCGTTGCCCATCTTCGTGTAGATCTGCCAGAGCTCTCGAGGCGGCAGCGAAGGGCGCTGCTATGCCGCGTGCACAGCAATAGCTGTGAACTGCTGCGGCCACCACCACCACTGAGCGCCATGTGGTGCATCCACCGGCCACGGTGGTTGACCATGCCCCGTTGACGAAGGCACAAAAGACGGCAAGCAGCAACAACGGCACTTCTCGCCTGCAGTGATGGAGGCGGTGGCGGCCCTGGCGCTGGCGCTGCTGGCGCAGTTGCTGCTGCCGCACAGCGCGAGTGGCAGCAACTGGGCCCAGATCTCAGGGGCGAGGGTGCAGAACTATGCTCTGCCCTACGAGGAGGGGGCGGCCGACCCTTTGTTCACTGCGAGGGAGGGGCTGGCGGTCGTCACTTACGAAGAGGTGAGAGGGAGAACCGTGATGATGCTGGCTGTGCAATCAGAAGAAGATGCTGTCCTAAAGCTATTCCAGCGCTGGCGGCAGTTCTTGTGACGTTGGAACCCTTAAGGCATCCCTGGACGGGAAGGCAGCAGGCTGGGTTGGGGTGGGGTGCACGTTGCGTTGGCCGCTTTGGTGGAGGTGAGAACGCCGCATCATCAGGTCAGCAGGTGGTGTGAGCAACCAGCAGCGGCATGGCTGCAGCGATACTGATCCTGCACCGTTTTCTGGCAACGCGGCTGCTGCAGTGACATCTGTCATTCAACAAGTGCCCTCAAGCCGTGGATTTTGGCCAGATAGAGACACGGCAAACGGCAAACTCTGTTTCTGTGTGAAAGAAACCTAAAAGGCTGCTAAGCCCAGATACTGCCGTGGCTGGGGCCAAATGCCAGGCCGAGGCCTGTAGGGTGATTTGTCCACCTGGTGAAACCACCAGACAGCCCCCACACCTACACGCGCCGGTCAGTGTCCTTGAGGGCCGTGTGTCTGCTGTGATTTTGGGTGCCAGCTGCTGCCACCACCACCAATATTGCAAACACATACACTAAAAAAACGTGCTCGTGCAGCGCTGGCACACTTGTCTTGCTGGCTCTTGTACGAGTCACGTCTACCCACAAGTGTATCAGCAATTACCCAAGTCAATTTCTACTGCAGTAGTATTGGCAGTCGCCTGGGTCAATCACTGCCTGATGGTGGTACATTGCTTGTGGAGGCACTCACTGAGTGTTCCAGACAAAATTGTCCTACCTAGCTTTTACCGCAGCTGACAACGCAAAGCAGTGGCGGGGGGTAAGTGACGAGTGGATAAACTCAAACCAACTACTAAAGTTGTCGACACGGTCAACTAATTACACAATAGACAAGATGGCGAACTGCGTATCTAGTGCCGAAGACGCCAAGGGGCTGGGGGGCAGGCGCAAGGCGGTGGACGAAGCGCGTACCAAGGCCGCTGCTGCAAAGCCAGCCCAGCGAGAGTGCCCGGCAAGCAGCCGCACCAGTGGCACCACTGTTTGCCAGCAACACTGGCGAACAAGCTTGCATCACCAGCCTGCTGGCAGCGGCAGCACCAGCGGCAGGCAGCAATGTGGAGGTGGTGGAGGGGCAACGCATCGGCAGCTTCACGGAATCGGAAGCAGAGCCAGTTCTGCCTGCGGATGCTGCTGGCATGGAGGCAGCACTGCGCGTGCTGAGGGGGCTGGTGCGCCCCAGTGGCAGGCGGTATCCATAGGAGTTCCTTGGTGTGTTACACTTGCCCTCTGCCCGCACTGCGTGCATGCTCCTCGACTTACTGTACCTACTGCTGGAGGGCTGCCTAGGCGTTGCCACCGGGGTGGCACTACTACATATCTAAGCTACAATGTACCTCTGAAGCATGTGTCTGTGGGTATCCTTGACAGCACTTTATGGCCATTGCAACCAATTTTTCAACAATAATAACGGGGGAGGTACATGATTTTTCTGCGGCCACTTTAAAAGGGGGCAGCTACTTTTGTAAGCCCCCAAAAATTGACAAAAGTTTTGACCCCGTGTAGATACTTCGGCACTAGACGGCATTGAACATGGGTTGAGCTGCAACATGTTGTAGGCGGCGAATCGTAGGGCTGCAGCCACACGAATTGGTTGCATTAGGTGCATGTGCCCCCGTTTTTCTGTAGAAATGGCGTGCAAGCAACACCACCACCCAGGTTTGAGCGCCACGCCGACATGTGAGACAGAGGTTTAGGGTGACTGCGGCATATGGGCAGCAGGAGACACTGAACTGTTAGGAATGGTAGCTAACAAACCTTTTGACGAGAAGATATTCTGGATAGAACCAGGGCGGGGAGTGGCAACGTGCGGTGTCACCTCCGCAAAGCACTGTAGCAACTGTGGCTATGTGGCACTCGCCAGCAGCTGTAAGCCAGCAGATACACAAGACTGCCTATGTCACCCAGGCACAGCCATAACTCAAGTGGTTGGGATACGGTGCATCGTTGCTGTCTTACCGGCTGCCTGCGCGCCGCCACCTCCAACACGTGTGCACTGCTGCACCATTGTATTCCTCGCTTTTAGTGGCTGGACTGGTACATAAAGTCCACCAAAAAAATAAGGAGAGTGATATGCACTCATTCAGTCTGCAGTATCCCTTGTTTGGAGTCAAGTGTCTATGCCAGGGGTTACTGAGCAGTCGTGCCCAGTACCGCTATTTCCGCCGGCGCCTCACCAGTCAAAGCTGCACGCTCTTCAACCTGCACATGCCAATTTAACACAGGCTTTTTCGAAGGCATCTGTCTTTGGGACGCGCGCCATGGCGCTGGCGCACCGCACGCAACCTTGTACTGCAGCAGTACAAAACTGTACCTACCTATAACAATGATGGGTACATGGTATGAGGCCCCCTCACCCCCCCTTCCCCCCCCCTTCCCCCACCCCTCCCCCTAGGCTTCAACGTTACCGAATTCAACGTTACCGAATTCAACGTTACCGAACTTGATTGATCCCATGCCCCCTGTCCCCTTCCTCCCCCCCTCCGCAACCCTGCCCCCACTCCTCGCCTTAGGCGTCAGCATTACAGTGCACTCGCCATTTAGTGCGGGGTAGTGTCACCCCCCCAGCACCCCGCACTAGATCAAACAGGGCATTGTGTGCCGTTAATACAGAACCCATGTGGTCAGTGACAGGTCGCTGGGCCCCACAGCAAACCGCATACGGCATCTTAAAAACCAAAGCGGACCAAATCGCGCGTGCATGGGACCGGTATGTTATGTAACCCCTCCGCCCGCCACCTCCCTCCTCCCCCCCCCTCCCCCCGGCCCCTTCCCCCCCCCTTCCCCCCCCGTTCCCCCACCCCTCCCCCTAGGCTTCAGCATTACCAAAG
>JAULBY010041988.1:0-13277 GCA_032358315.1 Ophiocytium majus
TATAGATTTATGGGTTTATAGCGTAAACCAGCCCCACCGAGGGCCTAAACCCTTCTTAAAACGCGTTTTATAAAGGCTTTACGCTGTAAAACGCTATATATAGCGGTTTATACTGTAAAATATAGCATAAACTAGATATTTTTTGGTTTATTGTGGGACTTATAAAGTGATAAAGGGGGTATATCAGGGTTAAAATAGCGATCCAAATCACGAGACGCGCGTTTTATTTTTAAATGTCTCGGTGTTGGGGTCGTTAACTACGAAAAAGATAGCACAAACATGCCACGATCCATCGGCATATTGTAGGGTCTCAGTTCATACTCTTGAAGCGTATCCACTTTTACGGGCGCCTTCGGAGCCTTTAGCGGTTTCGGCGGTTTCACTTTTTTCTCCTTCGGAACCTTCGGAGCCTTCGGAACTTTCGGCTCTCTTGGCGTAAGAGGCATTTTTGATTTTTTCTCTTTAGGTGGTGGAGGAGTTTTAGAAATCACTTTTGGAGCAGGCGAGGGTTTCACCTTCTTCTCGCGCGGCTTCGGAGTCTTACGGTGTCGTAGGTAGTAGGCCCGATTGTAGGCCCTAAAGTATTCTAGGCATCGCTCGCGATTCTTCCGATAATAGCGTAATTGATTCTCTATGAGTTTCTCCCTATTCTTTTGATAGTAGGAGGACATCCGTGTTTTATACCTACGCCGTGTGCTTAAACCGAAAAGATTATCTATGGCTAGAATATAACCATGGAAAAAATCCTACTCGCCAACCGCCCCAAACTGTCCCCCGGATCCCTCCGGACCTACGTGAGCATCCTTAAGAATCTGGAAAAACAGACCGCTCTTCCGCTGCAGACACCCGATCAGATCATCGAGTTTCATGAGGAGATCATGAAGCATCTCGCGGATGTCCCAGGTAACGTCCGAAAAACTCGGCTGAGTGCCCTTATCGTATTCATTGAGAATGCGAAAGGCGCTGAGAAAGTGATTAAATCCTTTCGCGATCAGATGACAACCGATAACAAGCAATACAAAGAGCAGATTGACAAGCAGGAGATGACCGAGCGTCAGAAAGAGGGATACATCCCCCTCTCGGAGGTTATGGAGAAATACCATACACTGGAGAAAGAGGTTCTACCTCTGATGAAGAAGGAGGCGCTGGATGCTCGCGAGTTCTTGCGGGTCCAACTCTATGTTCTCCTCTCCTGCCTACTCCTCATTGATCCTCGCCGCTCCACGGACTACACGGAGTTTAAGATCCGAAAGGTGGACGAAACGAAAGATAACTTTATGCGGATGGAGAAGCGGAAGCCCTTCTTTATTTTTAATCAGTATAAGACCGCCGGCAAGCACGGCCAGCAGTCACAGGATATCCCCCCGAAACTGTATAAGATCGTGAAGCGCTGGACAGAGCTAAATCCCCACGATTATCTTTTGATGAACACGAAACAATCTAATAAGATCAGCCCGACCCAGTTGACCCAGATTCTGCACGGCTTCTTTGGGAAACCCCTTAGCACGTCCATGCTTCGCCACATCGTCCTCATGGATAAGTATAAGGACGTGCCCGCCCTATTGGACATGAAGGAGACCGCGGAGAACATGGGGCACACCGTAGAGGAGGCACTCCGTTATGTAAAGAAGGTCCCATTACCAAAGAAGGCATAAAGCGTAATACGCGGGCGTTCCCTTCTTCACCTTCCCACTCCGTAGATGATACAGTCGGCGCCTCTCTTCTGCTATTGCTTTTCCGTCCTCTTTCATGTAGGTCGGAAAATCAGAATATCCCATGGCGCCAATAGACGCTACCTTTTTTCCGCCTTCATAGACGTCCACCTTCTTCTTTGGGTTCGTGCTAGGGTGCACCGTAACCCCTAGCGCTCGTGCTTGTTGCTGTGTGTAGGGTAGAATCTGATACATCTACTAGATCAGATGAATCGTTTCGCAGTCTGTTGTCCCATTGGACGAGAGATCCCATGTTCTGAGAGAATCACGGCGATTTTCTGTTTTTTTGCTGTTTCCAGTGGGAGGCATCGTTTAGAGAGGGGGCCATGAGGAGCATATACTTTATAAGCGTTCTGATGGGGACACTTTCGGATCTGGTAGGGCATTCCTAATGTTAGAGTAATGTTTAACGCTATAAATTAGAATAGCTTGGGCGCGCTTTGTTGGCCGTAAGGAGCGCCGCGCCGCATGGACAGAATGGGACCGCCGCGCTTCGCGCCGATCCACTCTTCAATCCCTTCTCCTCCGCTCTTGATCTTCTTAAAGACTTGCTGGAGAGCAGAGGAGGTCGTTGTTTTTTCTAGGCTGTCGAAGTTCATGCTCGGAAGGTTGATCCGTTGTGTGAATGTGAGGGGCTGACGGCCCGCAATCTTAAAAGGAACATCCTTGATCTGACGGATTTGAGGTGCGGTAAGACGATTGAACCATGTAATGGCATCACCCGCATTGTCGAATGGTGGGACATCCGTAAGGACTTCATTGGGGCCTGGAAAGTGAATGCCCTTCTCCTGGGTCATCTCGTTGATGCGTCGGGCGTCTCCCTTCGCTTTTAGCTCTTTATTCCAGTCGCTCATTGCATTTCCCATGTTCTACTTCATAAGAGAAATTTAACGAACCAAAGTGATTTGGCCCGAGGCATCGATCAAAATCTGCCGGTCGCTCATGAAAGTGAGGTAAAGTGTCGCATTCGCACCAGCCGAACGATTATACTGAATAGAAATCTGGGTCGCCTTAGAGCCGGAGAAGGCCAGGGCCTCATTGACACGGCACGCGCTAACACCGACCGCGAAGAAGTCAGTGGGGAACGTTCCATTGTCGGCGATATCCGACACGCTGGCGTCGAATGCGCGCGAGTAGACCTTCTGGAGTTCCTGGAAGATGAGAGCATCATTTACACCAGCGATAAACTGGGTGTTGTTGATAAGACGTCCATCGACAGACACGGCGAAGTTCGTTAGGGTGTTGCTGGATGACAGACCCTTCTGCGCGACTGCCTCTTGCGTCACGAGAACCTGCGACGCCACAAGACCCTTCAGAGAGCTCACATTGAGGCCATACTGGATGGAGGCGCTGGTGTTCGCGACCGGATAGGCCGAGTTCTCCAGATTCATGTAGGAGAGGACATACTTCTGCCCCATAGACATCTCAGCCTTCATGGCGGAAACAAAGCCATCTTCAGGGTTGATCCGATCGTACACAAGCTGAACGTTTGAGATACGGAAGGAAGTGAGAGTGCCTGCGCTTGCCGTAAAGGCGCGGAGAAGCGAGTTCCACTGGATGCTAATCTGCAGAGTGCCCGAGCACAAGAAGGCGGGGAGGCACTGCTGGCTGGAGAGGAAGCCCAGGAGCGGGACCACCTGCATGCCAAGGTTGGCCTCAGTCGCGGCAGTGACTGCCGTAACGACGCCGCGGTTCATGAGAATGCTCGCATCCTGAACCAAGAAATCGCGCGATGCACCGTGCGACAAGATCTGCTCGTACACCTGGTCGGCATTGGCAATCTGGTCCACCTGGACCGAGTTGATGTAGGTAGTGTAGGTGTTGATGCAGGCAGTGGCAAGAGCATTCGGGCCCTTAAACGAGACGTTACCATCCGCCGAGTTTGTCACGCCGACGTTGAAAGTCAGGTAAGGATTGCAGATGTAGCCTGATCCAGCACCAAGAGCAAGCTGAATGTTCGTGGTGCCCGAGGCACCCTGATCGCCCGAAAGAGCCGGAACGTTCGTCGTCTGGAGGGAGCACTCAACCGGCTTCGCTGAGGTGTTCGACTTCCACGCCTGGGGAACCGAAGACTCGGATGAGGGAAGGTAATAAGTGGGGGCAGCACCAACGGAGAGAAGCGACATTGTATATTCTATCCGTAGGAAATAAAAATGAAGATTTTAGTGTTTTTTCTGGAACTTGCTTCGCCGTATGGGGAGGACAAGCGGGGCAGAAGAAGAAGGGCGAGCGGGGGCAGAGGAGAGGGTAGGGGTTTCGGGGAGAGCGGGGCGTTGATACGATGGAAGCGGTCGGCAATAATCGATGCCGGACGTGCCGATGTGTCCATTTCCTTTTCGTATCATGTTCTATCTACTCGGGGTAGAGGTATTAGAAATCGGATCCCACTGACGGTCCAGCTGCTCCACTTGGAGGGTGAGGAGGCAATACTGAAAGTTTACGGGAACATTTCCCGTCGTCGGATCGATCACCCGTAGGATCATCTGATTGTTTACCTTGCAGTTGTTGATGTGATACTCTTGAAAGCCAGAATCGACCGTGATATCGGCATGGCTGTTCGTAAGAAACGTAAAAAACCGTGTCGGAGAATACGGAAAGATCAGAGTGTCGCTCTGGATCTGAAAGGGAGTACAGACGGTGCCGACGGCGCCCGCGATATGTCCTTGTGCGCTTAGGATACGAATAGAGCACGGCCCCACAAAGAGAACGGGAAATGAGGACCCGTTGTTGGCTGCGGTTATTAAGAATTGCACTAGGGGCATCTACTCCGCCGTAGGTTTTATTTTCTTAGCGTAGTATGCTTTGGACTGCTCACATAGTCGTTCTTTATTTGCCCGATAGTATGCTTTCACTTGTTCTTTATTGCGTTCTTTATTCGCCGTATAGTATTCTTTTCTGTATTCTCTCATTCGCTCTTTAGTCGCTTCACGATACTCTTCATCTGTTCTTCCAGGAGTTTGCCTATTAACTGTATTAAGAGTGTTTTCAATATAGTGTCGCTCTCGTTCAACAGCGTGCTCTTCTGCGCATTCTTCTAATACCGTAAAGATGCAATTCTCAAATCCGTATTCATGAAATAGAATTGTAGAACGACATCTGTTTTTGTTAAACTTATGGTGTGCCTTCCGCTTACATAGTTGTTGTTTTGTGCGCCCTATATATACTTTATCACCCTTAGTAGACGTGATAGAGTAGATAGTTTCCATCTTATTACTTATCATCTATTTTTATGACTGGTAGCAATCAATTTTTACTTAGGCAAGGGCAACACTATCCCATGCTTTTTTAGGTATCGCTCGACTGCCGGGGCATGCAGTTTATCTACGATCATCTCGCCCGTCATGATGACCACGGGGGCTAGCTCGCGCTTCTTTTTCGTCTTCGGGCCGAGGAGCGGGCCTTTATAGCCGTCCATGATGCCCGATTCCATGATGACCGTAGGGATCACGAGGCTCCCGTATTCTAAGAGAGAGGCGATGGTGTCCTCGTTCTTGTGCGGATCGGTCGGATGGCCGTGAACATATCCCCCACCGCTCAGATTGCGCGGTCGGCGGTTTATGATCGGAATCGGTGTCCCCTGGGAGTTATAGTAGAACATTCTATGAAGTGCGCTCTTTTGTCTTTTGCCTCGTGAGCTTCTCTTTATAGGTCTCCAGACGACGGATCGCGTCCTCTCGTTCCTTCTGTAGTCGTTCTAGTTCTGCCGTATCCACTACAGGAACGGGAAAGTTTCCAGCCAACTGCGCACCGATCGGAGCATAGGGGAGATGGATTCGCTCGATAAGCGTAAAATGAACCGTAAACGGTAGGCCTTGTAGATCAATCGGGTTATAGGAGAGATTCGTAGTGAGATAGAGGTTGATGATGCTAAACGTATCGTTCGCCAATAGGATCTCCTCGGAGTCACCTAGGACCTGAATGTAGGTCCCCGCGTTCGTATTGATTGGGACTCGGTAGATAATGTCGCAAAAGGTATCCTTTTCTACGAGCCACTCGCGATTGTTCGTCTGATTGAACGAGGGAGACCGTAGAAAGAGCTGAGTCACGGGGTTCGCCACGGCGATCTGGTTAGAGCTTCCAGGAGTTGCCGTAGAGAATGAAACCGACGATGAGCAGCCGAAGAAGATACCAAGTGTCGGATTTGCGTTAAAGTCCAAAGTAAACGTCTTCATCGTGGGGGACGTCATCGCAAACGTCATACGACCCGAGATCTGCGCATAAGAGAAATTGAAAACAGGCGTAAACGGGCTCGGCCGAGACTCACAGAGTGCTATGAGTTTCGCGCTCAGCTCCTGCAGAAGAGAGAGTGTTGTGTAGTTTCCCACTGCTAACGTGATCGGTAGGGGATTCGGTTCACCCGTGATCGTTACGTAGAGTGTGGCAATGTCTGCGCTCAGTTGATAGAACGAAAAGGGCACCGTGATGCCATGACACATGATATAAAACGATGAATTCGCGGCCTTCTTCGTGATGATTTCGTTTAGTGATAGATTTAGATCTGTATTCGTTCCACTGTTTCGCTGATTAGAGGCACAGTGGAATGTGTAACGTGTTACCTCCGTCATTCTACATGAGAGGCGTGATTTTCAGAGAGTCCCGTGACCCGTTGGATGGGCTCTACCGTAGAGACTCCTACTGGTAGCATCGGATGATGCACAACTGTGATAGTTGATGGTGGAGACTCTACAGCGAGATCCTCCACACGAATAAGGAAACGCCGAGGATCACTGAGGATGTCGCGAACTTGTTCACGGGATACCCCTTTATGGAAGCGTGGATGGAAGGCGCACATTTCTATAGAGAGTTTAGTTTATCTTTTATGATATAGAGCGCGTTTAATGAAACGCCGAGAGATGGCCGGGGACTTTGCCGCCGCGCTTCAGGCCGAACAGGCCACCGATCAGATCACCGACGCCGCGGCCGATGTTGCCACCAGGACCACCGAAAAACTTACCACCGATACCGCCTAGGATGTCACCACCAAGGCCACGAGCAGGAACCATCGCGCCACCACGAGCACGAGCAGGCATAGACATACCGCCGCGAGCGGCGCAGGAGCACGCTTTAGAGGCTTTCGCTTTCTTTGGCATTTATATTGGGGCATCAGAAAAGAATCTTTAGAAAATGGAGAGTTTAGAAATGGGACGTTGGATCTGTTGGAGGCGCTGGTCGATGGATCGGACGGCCTCTAGACGTTTCTCTATCTTCGGAGCATACTTAGAAATGCGTTCATCTTCGCTCTCGCTCTCGCTCTCAGACTGACTCGTAGTCTCCGTATCGTAGCGGTAGGACTTCGTGGGTTTCTTCGCGGGCTTCTTCGCGGGTTTCTTCGTAGGCTTAGGAATCCGAGTCAGTGCACGCCGTAGAGGAATCTCAGCCTCGCTCTCGGTCTCGGTCTCCTGCTCGGTCTCTTGCTCCGTCTCGGTCTCAGTCTCTGGATAGATGATCTCGATTTTCACTTTGCGGACATACTTACGCTTAGGCTTCACAATCACCAGTTCCTGATCCTCGGGAACCTCATCAGGGATCGCATGGGTTACCGTAGCGCGTTGCGTTGCCGCTCGTGCCTTATTGCGCTCGATGAGCTTCGCGAGGTTCTCTTTCTGCTTTTCGCTGAGCTCCTTTTTAGGACGTCGTCGCTCGTATTCCTTTTGTGAGATTTCACGGATTTTAGGGGCTTCTGCAGTAGCTGATTTGCTTACAAGAACAACCTCTCCTGCCGGAGCGGGAATTTTTGATTTTGCCATTCTACAAAGAGGTGACATGAAAAAATAGCGGGAGAGGCGCGGGTTTATGGTAGAGCGTTCATCCGCTCCTCTGCCTTTGTAAAAAATCCTTCATCTTTCTCTATGCCAATTGCATCATAGCCCAACGAATAGGCTGTAAAGACAGAGTTACAAGAGCCAAACGTCGGATCCAATACAGTCCCCCCTGCCGGACAATATCTACGAATGAGCCACTCGTAGAGTTCTATTGGCTTCTGGGTAGGATGCCTATCACTGCTTTTCTCCTTCTTTATACGAATGACCGATTTAGAGCATCGTGTATCACCTAGCACCTGAGCGGGAATCACTTTATGGTTATTGTATACGTTCGAAGTGGATAGCCGCTGTTGTAGTGTATAGTGTTTAAAATCTCCCTGCTCATCGATGCGCTGATAATAGGCTCCCTTCATGCTAAACACATAGATCATCTCATGGGAGCGCATGGGCATCTTGTTGGCCTGTAAGAAGGACACTCCTTGGTATTTATCCCATACTAGGTCATAACGGAACTCATCAGGATTGCTATGAATTAGATCATATCCAAACTTTGTTGTGGCAAAGTGAATACACGGCGTGTGCTCATTTTTACGGATGCGTTTTACCTCTTTCCAGAATACAACAAGATCTATTGCAATATCCCATGAGCATGCATCTATATTCATAGGCTTTTCTCGTTGTGATGTTAAACACCCATAAGGTAGATCACAAATGATCAGATCGATAGACTGATCTGGAATGTCTTTCATTACTTGGAGGCAGTCCCCATGATATAATGTGAGCTCTGGCATTTCTAAAAAGAGGTCACATGAAAAATACAGTGGAGAGGCGCGGGTTTATTTTTTATCCGGAAGAGGCGTAAGAGTGCGAGTCGTGCCCCACCACCCCTCGTTTATCTTATATTGCTCGTCTATGTTGCGAATCGTGATCACAGGACCTCCATAGACTGGCTCCTTCTTCTGCTCAGTAGGACGACTCCACCAACTGCGAATCCAGCTAAGCATTCTAAGAATGCCACACATAATAGTGAGACCGCGTGTCTGGATGGCGAGTCTGAATGAGATAAAAAGACTTTGACTCATGCTGTTCATCGGCGGGTCGGAAGAGTCGGGAAACCACCCCATACATAAGAGCGTTCATCTCAAAACAGACGCTGCCCTGGCGCTTCACATGGTGCAGTGATTTCTGAATAAGTGGAATGAGGAACTCCTCATAAAATAGTGTGGGCATCTTCATATGTTCATACTGCTCGATCTGATGCCCTCGCTCGTTTACGTAGGGCGTAGAGGTGAGCACGAAGTCGTAATCGATCGCTTCATAGTCCACTTCCAGGGTATCCTGCCAAATCATCCGCATCTTCTCATTGCCCAATAGAGCCATCATCCCCTCATAGCCAGGCTGGAGAGAGAGATTCGTATCGATGCCCGTATAGGAGATACCCAGAGCATGCGCGGCGAGCATACGCCCGCCCCATCCCGCGGTAGGATCGAGCACGTGGGAGGCCCGAAAGCGTTCATAAAGAGGGACTGCCTCAGAGGGCCTAAAGAAAGTGACGGCCTGATTGAAACGGAACATCTCGAACATGCGCGATGGGATCGTGCCCGTTCGTGGGATACGCCTAATGTTTTCCATGAGTTTCTCATAGGCGATGTCGTCCACAAGAATCTCAGGAAGGATACGACATTTCCCTATTACCCGTGTATGCAGAAGGGCGCGAATCTGAAAATGATAGAGCGTTTTTAGTCCGCCGTAGGGCTTACGAAGCTTAATAGCGACAATGTCTCGCCCCAATGCTTCTATGCTCTGCTGTTTACTTTGGACGATGTCCTCTAGTGTCACTCGCTCCATCTGGTAGAGCCTCTGGTTTATTACTCTTGAGCATGGCGCGGCGTTCCCTCTGTTTCTGAGCGATGGCCTCACGGTTCGCCTCACGATAGGCCCTTTGACGTGCTAGGATCTTCTCACGGTTCTCCACTGCATAGGTGCGATTCCATTCTAGGATAGACTCTTTGTGTGCCTCGCGGTATTCCTTCTGACGTTCGAGGAGTGTCTCGCGGTTCTTCTGATACCAAGAGCGAGCGTAGGCCTGCTGCTTTTCGAACGGGGTCGCCATCCTACCGTAGGTCTCTATCGTGTTTTACGGATACGCCCGCATATATTATCATAGAACGCGTTTTCCTAGAGATATGGGATCAGTCATCATCTATTCTTTGAAAGGATAGAGGGCGACGTTCGTTTCACTTTTTTATTTGAGGGCTTAAATGGATCTGCTCTGTTTTTCCTTCTCCTGTTGTATCAGTTTTACCCATCGCTCCCTCCATTTTTGAATAATCCGAGGCAGCGGGTTCTGGCATTTCTTATCGAATTCATGGAGTTCTTTCTCTAGACCGGACATCTATGCAGAGGAGAGATAATTCTTTAGACCGGGGTCTAGAGTTATGGTTTCTATGGTTTCTATGTTTCTATGGTTTTCTATGGGGGGTGGTGGTAGAGGGTGGTAGAGGCGGTAGAGGCAAAAAAGCAAAGTCCGCATGAAAAAAAATTCTCTTAGGAAAGTTTGCTTTTTTGCCTCTACCGCCTCTACCACCCTCTACCGCCTCTACCGTTTCACTTTTTTATTCACGAGGGGATCCAGGGGGTTTCATTTTCATCTGCCAACCCGCGATCCCCATCTTTCCATGATAGTCTCCCCGCTTTGAAATCATCTTAATCGTCACCATGTTGAACTCAAGGCCCGCTTTGAACTGCTTATCATTGAGGGGCGACCCTGTGTCATTCTTAAACGCAGTAAAAGCCTCTTTACTCAGCACATATTGACCCTCTGCCTCTTCATAGTTATCCGTCCACCACGTGCCAATCTCATTATTTTCCGCGACATAGGTCTCCGTGCGCTCCTTCACCAGGAGAGACATAGGGATCGCGTCCAGGCTCTTCCCGCGGATGCCCTCGAACCGCTGGAGAAGGAGATAGAACATCGCAGAGCGCCACTCCTCACTCTTACACGATACGTTCTTGATCGTGGCATCCCCCCTCTTCTGTAGAGGAGTCGCGGGCTGATCCACGAAGCTGAACGGAAACGGAATGACACGATTTCGCATGACACCCGCGGCGGTGATTCCGTTAAACGTGGGGATGTTATTACACTGCAGAAAGAGGCCGAACTGGGGCTTGTATTGGATCTCGGATCCATATAGGGCACGACCCGACAGTTTGTCGCCGCCCGTCATGTATTTGATGGCTCCCTCTTGGAGTTTCTCGTTCGCCTCGGGCTCGCTCGCACATGCCAAGCGTCGCCCGCGGAGGTTCACGATATCAGGCCGTGCCCCGCCCTGCTTCTCCACTTTCGTGGTGAGGATCTGCGTTGGCAACTGGTAGTAATATCCGCCCATGACCGCTTGTAAGAGTTCGAACAGAAGACCCTTTCCATTTCGTCCACTACCCGTGAGAATGTAGAAGGCCTCCATCCATCGCGTGCCGCATAGTGTCGCCGCGAGCATCTTCATCGCGTATTCGTAGGTCTCTCCATCATCACCATGCTCTCCCTGGCGCGCCCAGATGCTCTGGAGGGTCTCCTCCACCTTTTTCATCACAGTGGTATCTTTCGTGGGATAGTGGTATCCTGTGGTAAGAGAGATGTAATCCGTGGGGAGAATCTCACGCTTTCCCACTGCGACTCCATCGACAATCGAGAAGTCGTGGACTGCATTGTCGAAGGCGAAGAGCATGGGGTTCGCGTCCATCATCTCGCTGATCGTTGGCTTTCCCGCCATCTCACACGCGATCGTCGCTTGTTCCGCATAGAATCCTTGGCACATTTTCATCGTAGCGTCTAGGAACCCTGCCTGCAGAATGGACTGCTGGCATTTGATCATCTTCTTGAGAAACGTCATGCGTGTTTCCTCCGTCTTTGTGGGGAGAACCGCGGCTCTCCATTCCTCCATCTCGGCCCATAGCGTGCGCGAGATCGTAATGGCAAGCGTGGGAGGATACTTCTGGCCCGAATTCATCCATGTATTATTTTCTTTCACATACCACCACCCACTGGGGCCGTCATAGAGATACGCTTTGGGCATACAGTTGACAAAATACTGCGCAAAGGTAAAGTGTGTGGCGCCCACTTCGAACAACTCGTAACGCGAAAGGCCCTTGTCGCGCATCTCGGCGAATGCGACGGGATTATCCTCTTTGAGCATCCGCCATAGGGTGCGTTCGGTCAGTGCGCCCGCCTTGAATCCTGCCCACACACGCCCGCACTCACCCCATCGGTATTTAGGGCTCTGCTTAGAGAACTCTTCCCATATCTCGACGGGAGCGCCTGCGTGATGCAGGGCGATGCCCACATAGAGCCAGTCCTTGCGATCATCCGCCCGCGACGGTTTCAGCGCCATCACGAGCGCATGGAGGACCTCATGAGAGGGGGGGATATGGTTAGGCGGCGTATCTGGTAGAATCGTCTCGTTTTTCGGCTCGGGGAGTCGTTCACAGCCATCAGGAATGAAAGAGATGAGGGTGTCCATCGCGGCATGCTCGGAATGAATGACTTTCGGGCGCGCCTCATTGGGCTTCGTGGATCCGACCACGCGCATCTTGCGGTTTTTGGAATAGACGGAGGGGTCATAGTCGATATAGTTCGTCGGTTTCTCCCCATCTCCTGGAAGATGAAAGGGGATGATCATCTGGGTAGCCTCTCGGAGAAGAGGGGCGACGTGTTGGCGCGTCCAGTCCGCCACGGCGCGATTCGTTCCGCACTTCTTCGTAAACACCATGGAATACGACAGTTTATTCTCTAGCGCTCCCGTGGAACCGTTCACATTCTGATACTTCGAGGAAGTCATGAGTGCGAAAGGGGTTCCCACATCTACCGAGGAAAGCGCCAGGAGGAGCATTTGATGCGTCATGGTAAACGAGTCTTCCGTGCAGTCTCCCATCTTCCCATCGATATCTACGTGAGCCCGTCCGATGGCGGATCCGTGGAGGAAGGTGATTTCATAGAGGCTGTCGTAGTTTGCGATGTGTTTCTCTGTATCAGTAAGGGGGATTGTGTAAAACTCCTTCTCGCATGCTTTCATTCCATGGGCAAAGGTGATCATCTCGTTGTCTTCTACTAAGGACAAAGAGAATTATCTTTAAGCCGGAACGCGCGTTCTAAAATTTTAGAACGCGGGGGGATTGAATTTTTAGGATGCCGGAGAATCCTCCCGAATCTTTTTCGGGCGCCCCGCCGGACGGCCTGTGGGGACATAGTAGTTTTTGGTCTTTACACGATGCAGGCCTCGATGGCGTGCCCGCTCCTTCTCTAAGCGCTCTACCGCATGAATAATGTCCGCGATGCTCATCTCCATCGTCTTCGTCTCGTTCGTTTCCGTATCCACTATGATCACCATCTTCTACTTTCTATACTGTGTAGATCTTTTAAGCCCAAAACACGCGCTCAGATCTTTTACACCACGGACGAGGCTTTTTTATTGCCTTATGGTTTCGCCAGGAGTTGCCGGACGAGCTCCCTGAGTTCTGCGATCTCTTGCTCGGGGCTAATCACTGGAACATAGGGAGCAAATACAACTGGCTCTGTCGGGACATACTGATAAAAGGTAGATACTGGCTCTACTTGTTTGACTGGCTCTATGACTGCTTCTACAACTGGTTCTGGTGATTCCATTCTACCCTTAGGCAATAAAATGAAACGAGCAATGCGTATGCGTGATGCCTCCAAAAAACAAAGTTCCACTACCAGATTGAAACTGAAACTGTAAAAAATTACCAGCACTCATATAAACAATGGTAGAATAGTTTTGAGTTGTAT
>JAULBY010041999.1:0-10072 GCA_032358315.1 Ophiocytium majus
CGGGCACTTTTCTAGTAATACAGCGGGTACTTCTGGAAACTTACGTGCAACAGGAACAGATGTGCATCCTGTTAAACACAATAATAGTGCAATGATATAATATTTCATTTCTTGTCTCCTGGAGTTGCAGCATCGTTATGTGCCTTGACTACTTCTTTAGGAACAGGACAGGTATTGTCATATTTTGTAATTTCACGATCTACATATTGAACAATATCAGCACCACGTTGTTTATAGTATTCTGTTTTTGTTACGACTTTGTTGACAATCTTTACGTTTTCTTCTTTGCTCTTTTCTTCTGCAACAGCAATCTTGGCTTCTAATTCTTTAACACGAGCTTGCCATTTTGCTTCATTAGCCATTCCACCTTCCATCCACACACCGAGTAGCACAGCGGCTATGCCACCGTATTGTAAGGGAATTCTGTAGCTACCAATAAGGGGAAGTTTTTTTAATACTATAGATGCTAGTACTGCAAGAACACCTACTACAGTTAATAAGTGCCAAACAAAGTCAGGCAAAAAAGATAGTAACCACATTACCAACGATCCTTTTCAATTACAACAGCTTTGCTTCCGTTTCTAATTAAAAACTTATTTCCAATTTTATTAATATCATAATTACCAATGTATTTGTTTAAGAACAATACTTGACTTTGACTACTTTCGTCTAAACTCAATGCGCCCGGCACAGTGCGTTTAACATCTTCATAATCACCGATTGCAATAAACTTTGCAGTGATGTCGCCTGAATAAGGACGACTAAATGTAATGTTATTGTTGGATTCTAATGCTACTGCTACTGCACCTTGATCGAAGAAATTGTTTACATCTGTATTTTTAATTTCTGTAATTTTGGCAGCATATTCTGCAGGTGTTGTTGGAATATGTTCCATAACACTAGACTCGTCAAACTCTACACTGTTGGGGCTTTTCTGGTAACGGAAACGCCAATCTCTGCAGGCACATAAATGCCCAACACCGTTCAACAGGTCTTTCATTTGTCTAGGTAGTTCAGGAGTTCTTTCCATTTCTACAAACACTTGATATTGTCCGTCGGCTTCTTCGCCTGCACTCATATCGGCATCTAGAATAAACTTGTAGCCTTTTTCGATAAACTCTACTAGGTCAGTAGCAGGGTGTTTTTCTTTAACACGGAATCCTAGTACTACAATGTCAGCATCCTCGCCCATCTTACTGCGATATTGATCTACAGTGAATAGATCGCTGACATATTCTTTTAGGTCACCGTATCGTAGGCTTTCTGTTAACATATTATTGTTCTGCTGGTTGTTCGGCATCTTGTGGAGTCTCCTGGGCTGCTTCGTCTGCGCTCATCTCAATATTTTGATGACGCATCATTTCAGCATGTTGATTGTGTTCTTGATTCTCTTTGCCTGTGTAGACATCTTGCATCAATTTCTTTGGCATAGTGATTTCCACAGTCCAAATAGGATGTGCATCAATTTTACCTTTCTTTGTGCCCGGACGAAAATCGCTAGGATCTTTAATTTTACGTGGAAGCATGATTGTTTCTTTGGCATAAACAACTTGACATCCGTAATCTGCTAGACGTTTCCCGCCATTGGGATCAGGCATATTATCTCTATCCCACATGAATTTGCATTCTACATCGTAACGATTTACCTTAGGGCCAGCGATTAATTCACCATCTTCCCAGTTTTTAAATACATATACATCTAGTTCATCAATCACACGTTCAAAGTCTTTGAGTACTTTAAACGCACTGTTATTTTCACTAAGTGTTTGTAGGTTCTTTATAACGTCTATTATGTCGTGCATAGGTGTTCTCTTTATCAAATATTTATCCATAACTAACTGATAGTTTAAGTTAAATCTCTAGGGATTCAAAATTGGTGCTTTTGAGCGGGTATTTTGAAATAACTTTTAAATATTGTTGCAGGTCAATCTTCACCAAGGAGGTAAAATTGCCTAGAGCCAATAGAAGAAGGGATAAGGATATGAGTGAACAACGAGATCCACGATTCCGTAAAGAACCACAAAGTAACTTGATTCAAATTAAGACCTACTTAAAACGCAGTCAGCAAGTCAATATAGTTCCAAGAAACCTAAGCCAAGAGAACTATCTCGAATTGCTAAAAAACCCCAAGAAATACATTGTTTTAGCCATCGGTCCAGCCGGCACGGGTAAAACAATGTTAGCCGTACAGATGGCAATTAAATTGTACAAGGAAGGGTCTATTAGTAAAATAATTGTAACCCGGCCTGCTGTATCGGTAGATGAAGAACATGGGTTTTTACCCGGGGATTTAAATGCCAAAATGGCACCCTGGACAAGACCTATATTTGACGTCTTTGAAGAATACTATCACCCTAAGGAGATAGCCAGTATGTTAGAAGATGGATCTATTGAGATTAGTCCACTAGCATATATGAGGGGGAGAACATTTAAGAATGCTTTTGTCATTGCTGACGAAATGCAAAATGCTACTCCGAGTCAGATGAAGATGTTATTAACTAGAATTGGCAATAATTCTAGAATGGTAGTTACTGGAGATTTAAACCAAGCCGACCGTCCTAGTGAAAACGGTCTCCTAGAGTTTTGCAGTTTGTTCGGAGGAGGAGGTGATTCGCGAATGATTGCAATGGCGAGATTTGAAACTCAAGATATTGAACGACATCCAGTCGTTAAGGAAGTGTTAAAAATCTATAAGGAACAAACTGACGATTAATTAACTTAAACAACTAAAACGACAAACCGCACAGTAACTGACCTGCAATCGACTGTGCGGTTTTTCATTATTGCAATCTTGCTAATTTTACCAAGACTGCTGCCAAATTTATTTCAGGATCAGCAATGATGGTATGGTCACACAACCCTTGTTTAATGATCAACAATGCTGCATCTTTCTGTTCTTCAGTCTGACCAAATAAATCCAAGTTGTCATACATCCATCTAAAGATGTCACCCATTTCTTCTGGGCGAGCACGACCACACAGCAATGTACGGGCTTCTTTGATCTTGCCTTTTTTGAACAAGTCGACCATTTCGATCTTGTAATCACTAACACCTTCTTCACCTGCACTGGGAGTTAACAATTTACCACCGTTGACGTTTTGTTGTACCATATTGATACACTTACGCAAATCTGGATAAGTTAATTTAACATAGGTATCTAAAACATCAAGATCAAAGTCTACATTTTCTTCTACAAGAATAGTTGCCACACGAGCAGTGAATTCTGTTTGATCAGTTTTGTCAACGTGAAACCCTTGGCAACGACTATGCAATGCTGGAATAATACGATTGGGGTAATTACAAGTGAGAATGAATCTACTGTGATTACTATATGTTTCCATAACACCACGTAGAATAGCCTGTGCACCTGGAGTTAGATAATCTGCCTCATCTAATAATACTACCTTAAAAGGACCAAACGGAATCATTTGTACAAAGTTGATGATCTTATCACGTACAGTTTCTACATTGTTATCACGACTTGCGTTGATCTCAAGTACATCGTATTCTTCAATGTTGAGTTCATTGCATAATACTTTGGCCAAAGTAGTCTTGCCAATACCGGCAGCACCACTTAGCAATAAGTGTGGGATACTACCTTCTTTGATCCATGATTGTACTTGACGACGTTGTGCGTCATCTTTAAACACATAATCGCTGACCTTTTTTGGCCGCCATTTTTCTACCCAAAGTTCAATCATACTAGTTCCTCAACAATTCCGAGCAGTTCTGCTATGATTAGACAATATCCTGCCATTAACAAGTTTCCTCCAATTAAACAAGCACCTGCTACGATACGGATGGCACTCTTTACAAGGCTGACATAAAAATGTCCGCGACTTGTATCTTTGGGTTGTACTTCAAAATTATCCACGCAATGACTCCATGGTGATGATCTTTGCTAAACTACGACCAAGGTCTTCGTCATTGCCTACAATGTGTAGTTGATTTTGACTACGATCCTTCTGACGATCATAAACACGAGTTTCAACAATAGTTCCACCGTTGGCACGATAGATGCTTAGTCTCAATGGCTCTGAATTAAGTGTTTCACTATCCGTAGATATTGCAATTCCCCTCTGTGATACTTTACTAATTGCTGAGTCGTCGCTCAATGCCCAAATACGTAGTCGTCTTTTTAACCAGTTCATGCTGTTAGCCCTTTTGCCAATGTGGTCATTTCCTCATCAGTCATAAAGAACTGATATGTAGATGTAAAATCAATTTCACCGTTTTTATTTTTACACTCTTGAACAAATTCAACAGCGTTTAATGTATTAGGTGTAAGACACTTCCATGATTTAACCCGGAGTCTAAATCCTGCATCTTCTTTAACTATAAATTCTTTCATTGCTTATTCCTTTCTGCTTCTGCCACACGTTTGCGTAGGCTGCTACTACTAAAAGAATGATCTCGTCCGTTATAGACAATTTCAATTCCACGATTTTTACAAATATCTCTACCTGTAAATTCTTTATCTGCGTACTCTATACCTAATATTCTAACATCAACAGGTAGTATAAGCAAGAGGTCTTCGAGGTCTTTTTCGGTCTGATATACTACTACTTCATCCACATTGCGATTTGTGCTAAGTTGGATCTGTCTTTCAACAATACTTTGAATTGGAGGATTCTTGGTATCTGGTCTGTCAATGGTAGGATCAGTTTGTAATGCTGCGATCAAATAATCACAGTGATTCTTTGCTTCTGCTAACATGGCAATATGGCCAGCATGAAAAAGGTCCCATGCACTAAAAACAATACCAATTTTTTTATTTTGAGATTTAAGATCTTTGAGTTTGTTAAATATCATCTGTATATAATTCCTTTGAAAAGCATTCGTGTTTTCCTCCTATTTTTAAACTGGAAGGTATGTATGATACATGTTTATATTTTTTAAGTACATATTGTTCTTTTAAAAAACAGTTGTATAATGTATCTTCATTGATCCAACATATTTTTCCATTATTTTTTTCTATAAATTTATAAAATCTATTTTTCATTGAAACAGTAATTCCTATTTTATAAAATTTAGAACCATCTGCATCATGTAATTCTATAAAATACAAATATCCATTCTTTAACTTGAGTTCAGGATTTCTATTAAAAATTGTTTCGCAATACTTTCCGGGACCACCACTTGCAGTACATAGTTTACAGCCTGATCCGTTTTTATGCAACTCGGGTTTTTGCCAAAATTCTCCATGCACGGGGCATATTATTCTCATTTTTATGCTATTTCTTATGTATGTAGTTTCGTCGTATGAATAATACCCATTATGTTTTTCTTGAAATAACAAAATTATATCAGTCCATTTACATGATCTTTTAAACGCCTTGCATTGCGGGCATCCGTGTCCATAAACATGATCACCAGGAGTTTGCCAGAATTCTCCATGTTCTTTGCATGTGATAGATAACTTTGTTAATGCATCAACATATACAGCATTTTCATATGTATAAAATTTTTTATGTATATTTTCTGCTTTTACTATAAATTCTGATAAGGTTGCTTTTTTGCTCATAATAGTATCCTAAAATACTATTTATACTCAGACATGTAATATCTCAAAAGTTAATCACTTCCAGTCGTCCTCATCTCTGAATGTCATGTGTGGCCAAATATCGTTATCAAATATCTGTGCCATTTGATTCCACAATGCTTTACGTTCTGATCCAGTCATGCCTGCAACAAACGGAGCATCGTCTGGATGTTTGTCCAGACCGTAATCGTGCCTGTAAGTCATGCACATACTTTTAATAATTTCTTCTCGTGTTTTCATAATATATTATAGTCATTAAAAAAGGGCCTGTCAAGCCCTTTATTATGCTCTTCTCATCCAACCTTCGGGTTTTTCATCAGCAGTAGCAAGTATTGCCTTAGTATCTACACGCCGTAGTTCTATTATATCATCGTCGTTTACTTCAAGTTCGACTGTTCTTCCCCATCGGCCGTGTTCTACTAAAATCCATTCACCAACTTGGACATCAGTTTGTTCTGGGCCAATGGCCCATACCTTGCCCCATCGTGGATAGATACCTTCTGCCTTACCATTATCGCTAGTAAGTAAAATTCCAGCAGTAGTTTTTTGCATACCGAAGTCCATATCAGAAACAATAACGTTATCTTTAATAGGGACAATTTTTCCTTTAACTTTCATTTGTACCTTTTGCCTTTTTAGTTAGTACTGGTGCAGATTCTACAACTGCTTCTGGTTCGATTACTGCTGCCTTGGGCTCTACTGGTTTGATTTTTTCTGGTACGGCTCTAGGATTATTTTCATAATATTCAGCAATTACATCTTCACGTTTTCTTATAATTGTGCCGCCTGGCCCTAATTCATCGCCTCTTGCATTTACTTTTACATTACCAATGGCAGGCATTAGTTCATGCTGACTCATTAGTTTTTCCATATCAACAGATCTTCCCTGCATTGATTTATATGTCTTTCCCATTATATTCTCCTATTTTAAGAATTCTCGAATATCAAGATCGTACTTGATACTGTCTATTTTATGAACACCTAGCAAGTATAAACAATAACTTGCTACGCTACTACCACGTCCAACTCCCCATACTATGTTGTGTTCTCTCATAGTATCTACTAAGTATTTAAGGTAACACAACACCTCAATCATATCATATTGAGCAAATAATCTTAGTTCTTCTTCTACTCGATTATTTTCTTCATCTGTTTTGCATAACGAAAACAAATGTTCTACTATATTAAATGATGTGGATTTATAACCTTCGGGCATGAACCAATCATCTTGTAAATTGATATCAAATTGTTTTAATGAAATTTTTGGATCATTATAGATATCCAAATATTCAAAATTATCTCTATTTAAATCTTTGGAAGTATTGAATTGATCTACTGCTTGTTGATCCAAGTAGATGTTTTTAAATGATTTAATTTTACCTGTATAAATGGCATCAAACAATTCATCAGTAGATAAAAATACAGCACCGTATTCGTCAATTCTCATAGTGCTAGTATAACATAACTTTTGAGTTAATGTCAAGAGTCTATTTTGATAAATTCGCCTAAATCTTGATTTTGATTTTGAACTAATTTCTTATTAGCCAATGCTTGCCTGCGATATTGTTCTTCTTTGTATGACTCAAGTATTACAGATATTTGATGCATAACACTACCTTGCCCGAATCTCGAAGCAAGGAAATATTTCTGCATTAACTCAGTTATTTTGTTATCTATATCTGTATCTTTTAAAGAGGACAGATCGGGTAACAACGGATTAAACATTTTTGATTATCCGAATACTACGCCGTTGTTTCCAACGCAATACCATTTGTTATTAACATATTGTAATGTGCAACCGTCGCCGATGTCGTTAAATGTCATAGTGCCTGTACCTGTTGATTTCCAACCAGCATTTTGTACAGTAGTAACCATATCCCCACCGTCTGCGACCATCATGAAAGTTTTAATTAATCCAGCACGGTCGGATATTGCCAATGAACTTGTAGATGAGCCAGTGGTACTAAAATAATGTGCAGTTATGTCTAAACTAGCAGCACTTCCGTTAGTTAATGATTCACTTCTAGTTAATGAAAGAGAACCTTCTAAAACACTATTTCCGTATACACCTAATCCGATAGTGTGAATGTCACCTGAGCAATTTATATCACCTGTATCGATCACTGAACTACCTGTTAAGGTTACATCTGTTCCAGTAAATGTATGCCATTTGCTACCAAAATAATATGCTGGTTTATTAACATCTGTTAAAAATACCATAGTTCCGTCATCTACATCACCTAAATTATATAGTTCAGATGATGTATGGTTATTCAAAATTAAATCAGCAGGGTTAGTAGTCTTTAATTGTAAAGTTGTTATTTCGTCAGATGCTACACTGAGAGCCGATTGTATTTTTGAAAAATTTGTCCTAAATCCTTGGCTATCATTATTTGCTCCGGATACTGGAAAATTAATATTAATTAATCCGCTATAATTTGTAATGGTACTTGACACTGTATCTAACTCCAATTCTTTTTGTTATTTATTGACCTAAAATTATTGTATTCTTTTTTTAAGAATTTCAATCTCGTTTGAAAGATCTTTAATTGCTTCGATCAATAATGGAATAATTCTGTCATACTTAACGGTTAAGAATCCATCTGCTCTTTCGACTACTACTTCGGGTAATACTTTTAATAATTCTTGGGCAATAACACCTGATTCTTTGTTTGGAGAATCTTTATTTTCTTTTAAATTATAAGTAATACCAGACAATGTAAGTACTTTGGCCAATCCGTTATCAATAGTCTCTATATTGGTTTTTAATCGTATATCTGACGGACTTCCGTAATATGCAGTAATTTCACTTAATCCGTAAATTTGACCACCGACATATAAATCGCCTCTAATTCCGACACCACCTGCAACAGTTAATGCACCAGTCGTGGTCGATGTTGCAGTAGTAGAACTGCCGACATTTAAACTACCCCCAATACCGACGCCACCAGTAACAATTAATGCACCGGTTGTAGATGAAGTTGAAGCAGTGGCATTTGTAATGTTTATTCTATTAGTGGTTGTAAATCCTCTATTAGTAACTGATTGTAATGTGCTAGTATCCCATATTGTAACGGCACCCGTTGATGTACTAATTGAAGTATCTGTACCTGCGGTAATACTTGATACACCAAAATTACCTACTCCGTTTATATATAAATTACCACCAATTCTTAAGTCACCGCCTATACCAACACCACCTGCAACAGTTAATGCTCCGGTATTTGTTGAAGTAGATACTGTGGTTCCTGCCAATGTTAATGTATTTTGAAATACCGGAGTACCATAAATGCCGCCACCTGCTACGAGAACATTACCCTGTGTACCTGCACTTGCAAAGCCAGTTTGACCAGATCCAATTTGATAAGCAATACGTCCAGCACTGCCTCCAGCAAGATTTGTTGCAGTAGATGAAGTACCGACCCCTGATATATCAGCCCATGTAGCAGTATTGTTTGCCTGCATTTGTAATACTTGGCCGACTGTGCCTGTAGGAATAAATTGCGTTTGTCCATTGGCACTTTGTATTGGTATATATCCTGCAGAGCCACTACTCAAGTTATCTGCTGTAACAGATGCATTAACTTTAATACTTGATGTATTTGTAAATATAGGCCCGCCTGCATTAGTACCGTTGCTCAATAATATTTGACCAACAGTACCAGTTGCTGCGAATGCTGTTATTCCCGGAGCAGATTGGTATGCTAATTGTCCGATATTTCCATTGGCAATATTTGTTGCAGTATTTGCACGTGATGCGGCCGCAGCAGCCTGCCATGATAAAGAAGTTCCATTGGATGTTAATACTGTACCATTTGCTCCCAGCGCCAAAAATGCAGTTAAATTAGCCGCTGATTGATACGGTAATGATCCCGGTGATCCACCTAATAGATTAACAGCAGCACCTACAGAAATAGTTGACGTACTTCTAAACAGTGGTCCGATTACACTTGCACCACTGCTTACTAATAGTTGACCAGCCACTCCTGCTCCGATAAATCCAGTTGTACCTGGAGCAGTTTGGAATGGCATCTGTCCGGTATTACCATTGGCTAGATTTGTAGTAGATGCAACACCACCGGATACTACGCCATGGATAACACCGCCGACCCATAAATCTTTTCCAATACCAACGCCTCCTTGGACAACTAATGCGCCAGTTGTGGTTGATGTTGCATTTGTATTATTATTGATAGCAGTTACATCATCAGTAACTACCGAAACAGTGGTTACAGTGGTATACTGTATTACTAATTTATTAGCAGTTATTGTTCCGCCGACATATAAGTCGCCACCCATACCAACACCGCCAGTTACAACTAATGCACCTGTGGTAGTTGATACAGAGTTAGTAGTGCTGGTTATTGCTATCTTTGGTGATGTTAATATTTTGTTATTTGTATGGTATGAAAGATCGGAAATTGCTCCAGCACCGTAATAGCCAGAAACCCCATTGACCATAGTAATATATTTGGTAGGACTAATATCTGACGATGTTAATCCAGTTATATATTCTTTGTCGCTGTTCGT
>JAULBY010041999.1:15584-38184 GCA_032358315.1 Ophiocytium majus
ACGGGTATCATACTCTTGACCAGCCACAATAGCCTGAAACTTTTGAACAAAGTCATCATCTGTCTCGAGATCAACATAGTTGACATCATCCCATGCTTCATTCATGTTAACACCGCGATTCTTTGCTTCCTTTTCGTGTTTCTTAACATATTCAGGATTAATCATACGATAAGCACGATCGTTAGTATAGTCACAAACTTCTACACTATAGACCTTATGGGTCTTGGTGCTGAATACAATATTAAAACTATATCCACCAGCACCGTGAATACCATTCCAACTAGACAGTTGATAACTATTTGGACCAAAGCAACTCCATCCATAAGAGTCACCTTCGGTGATTTTATAGTCTACCAATTCCATCCATTGTTTCATATCAATCATGATTTTTTTCCTTAGTTAGTTCGCACAGTAAAATAAAGTGATCGTAGGCTTTTTTCACTACTGGATTAGAGTATAACACATCTGCTTCTTTTTGTAAAGCCTTTACTGCTGCTTCGGCTAAATCTCTAGCACTACCATATGTTAGTGGGCATAGTTCATCGCCGAACTCTCGAGCCAATTTTTCCCAGGCCTTTTTCTGCCCAGGTGTGATAGGAGTACGCATTGGTTTCATTTCAGACTGCTTGCGAATTTCATCGCAAATAGCATCTTCAGCAACACGACCGGCAGCGATTAGGCCAGCATAGTCAGGATTAATATTGAACCTGCGACTACTGCCTCCGGGATAGCACATCACAAGATGATTGCCTTTGGGGAAACTATCTAATAGTTCGTTGTCGTATTCGGCTACTGGAACGTATCGCCGCCCTACCTTTTCATAAAATATCTTCTTGGTCATTGTTCAATCCATTGCTACGTCGATCTGTTCTTATATCTACATTTTGGTCAAAGCGTCGTTCGGTGATTGTTTTTTCCTTAAACACCTTCTCTCTAGAGCAAAGTAGGCATTTGGGATTACCGCAATCTAATGCGTGATGTTTGGCCAATCGATGTGGTTCTTTAATATACTTTTCGTTGCCCGATTCTCGAGCAATTTTTAATTGTTTGTTAATAGCATTTTCGTCTTTGAGTAATCTCTTACTGTGTTTGAATTTATCTTCTTCAGTGCTCATTCTTTGTCATCCTCTTCTTCGTAATCTCCATTATTATCTACAAGATATCCAGGGCAATTAACATAGTCAGAATATTCACAATACAAATATCCAAATAAAAGATGAGCACCAAAATATATAACGGCCACTACCGCAAATACATGTAGAATGCTGAATCTGTTCATTATTCTAATCCATATTCTTTTTTAAGATCATCCAATGCTTGGCGAACCTTGGCTTTAACAGGCAAGTACTTGAAAGGGTGAATAGGATGATAGGTATATTCCATACCCGCCCAAGTTTTACTACTATCCAATACTCTTTCGACTTCTGCTAGAATTTGAAAGCGGGGGTCAGCCCACATCTTGAATTTATTATCAGGAACGACGGGTGTGTTCATTCTTCAACTCCGAAATGTTGTTTAAGTTTATCACCCATAGTTCCGCCGCTGTTGTCATGCAACCAATCACGCAGACTAGAATCTACCTTGCTAGCACATTCCCGAACAATCAACTCGGCGAACTTTTCAATGGCTTCTTGTTCGTATGTTCCTAACTCATCCCAGCATCCACTTGCTGTTAGTCCTGATTGATATAATAGGTCTTCATATTCTTGGTTCATTCTTCAACTCCTATCAACATCTGTGTTATGCTCATAACAATCTAAACATACTGCGTCCGAGCGTGGGCCCATACAATGATAGATAGAACCACGACAATACGTACAAAGTATAAACGCTTGTGTGACTATACTACCTTTTGCCAGAGCATACAAGGGTAGAAACCCTGCGAAACTTTCAGTATATCCAATTAGTTCTTGGTCGTCCATTAGTTATCCTTGATATCTTTGTCAAGATGACTATTTTTAATAGTCCTCATTAACTGACGATTGCGTTCATCTTGTTCTTTACGCTTACGCTTGTCATCCATCTTCCGATCAATGGTCATACGATCATATTCTCGTGCCCACAATACACCTTGCATAAACCTGTCGGCATGTTCTAATGAGCCAGCAAACAATTCAGCATCACGGCTGTAGATAGGCAATGCGTCTTGATCTTTTGGAACCAACGCTACATTCTCGCCATACATATCATCATGCTTGTAAGCAGTAAATTTCATTCCAAGCAGATCTGCACGTTCCTCTAATTTGCGAATTTGTCTAATATGATTCCAACCTGACATGATAACTCCTTACTTAAACACTTTTAAAATCATAATGTCTGCATTCATTCTACCATTCAACATGGTATCAGTGGCCTTAATGGCACTCAACCAAGTCTCAACACGACGTTGCGTATTCTGCAATTTAAAGTCTTTCAACTGCTCTGCGGGCTTACGCAAAGTCTTTTGTACTGATTTGTCAGTAAAGTCAATGATACTTGTACCTTTAACATTAAGACCCGCACTAGTCTTGGAAATATACAAACCAATCTTGCGTGTCTTAGCGTTATATACAATTGCTGCCTGAGCGCCAATCAAGCCTGCTGCCGGCACTGACGTCACACCCAATTTGTCATCAGTCATTTTAAACTTAATTTTCTTAACCAATTCCTCTGCGGGTTTAACTTTCTTAGCACGTGGCTTCTTCATCACTTTGGCTTCTGCGGCAATCTGCTCACAGGCCTGTGCAATGCTTTCGTAGAACTCAATCAACTTCTTAACATTCTTGCGACTGGCAAACTTGTAACTTTCTTTCAATTGCTCATCGGCATTACCGCTGGCAAGTTCTTGCAACTCTGCCAACCCACGAGCAAAGAATCCTTTGATGTAGCGAGCCTGTGCTGCCTTGGCACCCTTGCCACGCAACAGACTAACCATCTTGAATGCTTTAGGATCAAATGCTTCTGGATCAACAATCCAAGAGTCAATAGCAATATCAATTTCGTCACTCATACCAACTGCTTGCTCACGGATACGATCTTGAATGTTCATAACCGGTATAGCGGATTTAGCAGACTTAACTACTTCAACTTCTTCAATGTCCCACTTGCCTGCCTCTACAGCATCTGCAATTTGCTCTTTAAGCCAGTCTGCAGAACTATTGTTATTGTTCCAGCCTTGTTTAGTTGCTGGCATGCCTTTGAGCAAACAAGATGCAATAGCACCCATGGTCAAATTACAACGCCAATCTTTTGTTTTCTTAAATGCTTGGATTTGGTCACGAGTGTAATCATTACGACCCATCCAGTCAATTACTTTAGGTTTGAGTTCTTTGCCAGAACTTTCCAAACGGTAGTATTTCATTGCTTCACGAAATTGAGCAGCAAATTCAGTTGCGCTCATATCTTCAGCGCCGTCCCATTTTGGGCTCAAATCACGTTTAGCATTTTCACGAATGCTTTGACCCGTAATGCGGGTTTTCTTTACTGCTACTTTTTTGGTTGCTGTTGCCATATATTACTCCTATGCTTGTTAGTGTATGTAGTAATTATACAGCAATTTCCTCTATGTGTCAATAGAGGTTTTACCAATTATGTCCGAATATTTCAAAAGAAACATGGTTCTTTTTGGTTCACTGTAGAAATCCAAGTGTATAGTTTCACGTCTATATTTGGTTCCGTAACCCATATCCCTACTTTCTACATTTCGGTCTACCCATTCTTCATGATATCGGACGGTAAAACCCAAAGTCTCCTTCATCTGCTTGCGTATTAATACCAAACTCTTTGGAGCAGTTTTAGCAATAGCATCAAGTATTTTGTTCCATTGCTTCATGGATATAACTATTGATTTGCTCATCGCATATTATCAAAATCGCCTTCACGGAATATCCAACCTATCTTCTTTAGATCTTCCATGATCTCGTCAGTGATCATGCCTTCTGGAACAGAGGCTTCGCTTTCTTTATAAGCGGTCTGTTGCTCGGCGGTCATTCGTTCCCATTCACCATCTTCTAGCGTATCGCGACTCTGTATTCCGCTACAGTACCAATCAATGTAGTCACCTTCTCCACGCATATGCGCTACAATACCCCCGGCATATCTCCAACTACAAGTCCAACGTTCGTCTTTGAGAATTGGAAATACCTCTAGTTGCTGGAAATCGTTATTACACATGGCAGCATATAAGTGCTGAGAATATACACGACTCTCACGTACTTTGGCAACCATCCATTCGGAACTCCGCATATCGAATTCCATGTTGTTCTTTTGCCATTTAGGATCGTTTATATTTTCGTCATCTTGACGGAGATTATCTTCTTGAATTTTAATTAACTCCTGAACGGCTGGCTCGTCGATACTCTTACCATTTTCAATAACACGTTCAATGTGGGCATCCTTTTGGAAGCCATATCGATCAGGGCTGCTGGATATTTTGGACATCTGGAGTTGCTGGCCTACGGGCGCAGTATTCGCAGTTAGGGTCAGAGCACATATTTTCTAACCACTTATTACATTTATCACAGTAATAAGCATCGTAGCCGCTTGAATACGATTTTTTATTACCGCAATCGCAGAAATCATTTAAGTTCTTGTTCAAGTCCATAGACTATCACGAGCCTTGATCAAGCGAATCATCATAGCCTCATCTTCGTCTTCGTATTCTTTTTCAATTTTGGCTAAAAGTTTATGAGCCTCGTCGCCAAATTTTCTAGTGTCGGGATCTTTTGTCTCTAAACTAATCCAGTGATTGCCACGTTCTTTTCGTAGTGCATCGCAGTACTCACTCCAACCACTAGCATCATGTGGATCGGGACGATTAGGATACACAGTGGTCCACCAAATATATAGTTCTTTGATTTCCTTAGCACGTAGTGCTTGACCAGTGGGTTTGCCGTAGTTTTCGTCACCTTCTTCTACACCCCAATCTTTGTCCTGTGTAAGGCTCATTGACCAGTCAAGATAATCAAGGCCGGCCTGTGGGCAACGCCATGTGCGCCAACGCCACCAACCCGTGGCCCAGAATGGGGCTTCATACTTT
The DNA here is from genome assembly GCA_032358315.1 of Ophiocytium majus. NCBI lineage: Eukaryota > Xanthophyceae > Mischococcales > Ophiocytiaceae > Ophiocytium > Ophiocytium majus. Next base: position 20,602 of record JAULBY010041999.1, read on the forward strand.
GCTCGAGCGTCCTTATCGCCCCAGGCAATATGATGCCAGGCTTGTTCTATTTCAACAAAATCAACCAACTCATTGAATAGACAAGGCAAAAAGCGGTTCCCCACGTCGCACCATTGACCCGGTTTAATATCCCGGGGATGAGCGGTAAGAGCATGAGTGCGACTAACCCAACGGTTGTTAATGTAGTACTTGATATCATATATTTTCCTTACAGGCCAGGTTACAAAATCTTGAAGAAGGCCGAGTCCTTCTTCAGCAATCCACCAACGGACGGGATAGTCTCGTTTTGCACGAGTTTCCCACTCATGCCATTCTTCGCTGGTACCCATGCCCGGTTTGGTAGTACCACGGAGCCAGTCTGCAAAAGGAGAGCAACTCCAGTAATTAGTATGTTGTGCCATTATTCTTCTTTCTTATCAAACGGCCATTTGGTATTTTCAGCCTGCCATTTTTTAAATTCTTCTGCTAGTTCTTCTCTAGTTTTGAGTTTAACATTTTCTTCAATAACTGTACCATCATCTTCGCATAGACTAACTTGGTAAGGTGCTATGATTTGTACAGAACTATCTTCTTCTTGCCAGTCGTGTTCTCCGTCATAGAGCCAACCAGCACCACCGTTGTAGTATGCTTCTTTGATTTGTTCTTGTTCTTCTTCAAGAATATCATCACTGAATTCCCACCAGCAAGCACAACTGTCATCGAACTCGCAACCCCAACCTACATCTGCTTTTGTATAAGCAACATTGTCGCCTTCTATGGGCAAATTACAATCCATATCTTCTTCAATGAAACCTTGTCCCCAACGATAAGTTTCATCTAGGTTAAACCAACTAATAGTACCGTCTGGGTTATTACGGTACATCTCTACATGATATACAACACTTTTCTTCTCGAGTGGTTTAACTAGATATATAGCCATTATTCTTCTTCTTTGAAATCAACCATATTGCCATCAGCGTCGGCAACAATAATACGGACATTGCCTTCTTCATCGATAACTTCAATTGGTCCCCATACCCAGCACTCAGTTTCATCTAAGTACCAGTCACCGTCTCCGTCATCTTCAAGTGCCCACGCACCTTCTTCTTCGATAAGTTCGCGCAGACGTTCTTCTTCATCATCGTCCTCAATGCCTTCAATATCAACATCACCCCAGCAACCGCCGTCATACATTTCGATAAGTTCTGTATCTTCTACATTACTGCCAAAAGAACCAAACAGATCAACGCTGTCTTTATTACCATCTCCGCCGGGTACCTGAGTAAAGTCAAATTTAGGAAATTCACCGTCATTGGTTTCTACACTAAATTCTGCACTGCGAAAACCATCTTTGACAATGATCTTTGCACCTTTGATTTTACGATTTAGAAAGTACTCGTGTTGTTCGCACGATTTTTTGTAATATGTTTTAACGGTCCATAGTGCCATGTTAAGTCTCCTTAAGTATCACGTTCCATTGAGCAGGCTTCTTGCACCAATGCAGTCAGTTGTTCTACATTTGAGCACATAATTTTAGCGTTGGTGTAATCGCCTTTTTTATTACGACCGCCGACTTCAATCATGAAGCCGTTGTCATACATATTTACAGTAAAAGATTCATTTACTTTTACTAGTTTGTCGCTTAGATTGCTTACCTGTTTTGCTGTTGCCATTCTCAGTCTCCTGTTTAGTAACACTTAGTATAGCATCAGTTACGTCACGTGTCAAGGCTTCGTCATTCCATTTTAATTGAGATTTACCATCTTCAAAATATGTAACAGTTAAATGACTACCTTGTACAACTCTAGGCCAAATTTCTGTCATTTCTGCTACGTCAGCAGATTCGATCACTTTAGATTTCTTTTTAGTTGCCATATTAATCTCTCTTCAAAAATGGAGACAAGTTTGGAGGCGTCCACCCGATGGGCTTCAAGACTTTCCCATCTTCACGTTTGCGTACCTTACCTGTCTCTCGATCTATTTTGGCAAAGTTAGTTGCCATAACTTCTTTCCATGCACCTTCACCATCCGCACCCATACTATGGATAGCACCAATAGTAACTACAAGAATATCAATAAGTGCATCTAATGTTTCAACTTGATCTTCAGCAGCCAGTGCTTCCATTAATTCTGATTTTTCTTCTTCGATCAATTTGACATACATATCAAACTGTGAAGTATCACCTGTGACACTTTGATCACATGACCGCATAAACTTCTCTTGATCGCGAAAAGGATTAGTCATATTAATCTACCAATGTCAATTGTTTTTCATTATAGATATGCAATGCACCTGCAACTTCGGGTGTAGTACATTCTACTACTACTCTACGTTCGCCTGCTAATGTATCAAACACAGCCACAACAATGCCGGGCCATTTGTATCCGCTAAACTTTTCTACCTTGTCACCAATTTTAAATTCAAATTCCATTTTTATTTCCCCATCTTAAATAATATTCACTTAACTTTTTCATTTCCAACTCTGCCACTATAGCGTATTGGTGACCGTAATTACTATAATCAACATATCTATTCCAAACAGGTTTATCTACAGCGTGTTTCATAACAAACTTCCCTGCTTCACTTTGTTCCCAATCATATAACGGTCCAGCAGCATATATGTCAGGATCCTCAACATCACCTACTGAAAATTTATGTACAACAACCTTATGAATCTCTTTGACTACAAGTTGATCACCTACATAGGATTGTTCCCACCTTACCTTGCCCATTTTAATATAAACAATGTTTTAAACTTTTCAGCATCCTTACGACGCTTAAATTGCCACCGATCATATGCAATCCTTTGACAGTTGGGCCATGTTGCTAATTGTTCCGTAGCCCAAAAAATACTTGCATCAAACTCTTTTGAATCCAAATTCCAATCATCATAAATTAGAATTCGAAATTTTCCCGTTATGTCCGGGATCAAATCAATCATAAACTTAGGCTGACCATATTCCGCAATGTCTTTATACTTGGCGTACTCTGGTTCAAGTTGCTGAAGCATATGCTGCCACGGATCAGTTGTCATGCCTTCTTTTTCTTGTAGTAAGGACGACGCGGCTTGTTAGACTTTGTTACCAACGGTCCGTGCTCGCCATCCTTTTGAGATTGCTCAAGGGCAGCATGGATTAGATTTGGGTCAATATCATCCTCTTCAGCCATATGTTCTTCAAACCTATCAGACTCTTCAATGGGCTCAACTTCATCATCTGAAATAACTGCCATACCAGTTCTTGACAACATTTTATGTGCAGCGTCTGGATTAGTAAATGCATCTCTAATGCCACCAACGTGTCCGTCTTTGGTTTGGCTAATAGTATGCCATGTTCGAATCTCAAGCAAGGATTCTATCTCTGTAGGTATAGATACTACATAGTACATATCATTATATCCTTCGATATTAAATGATTTGACCACAGTGCCCTGAGTGGATTTAACATTGTTTCTACTAATACCGTAGATCCAAACGGTATCACCTACTGAATATTTTTTCTTAACTGTCATAATTTATCAAGCCGGCGCTTGCTCTTTAGTTTTAACGTCGAGAAGATCTTTTACGAATTTGATAGCCTTGCGATCGGTATCATAAACGTATTCTTGATCTTCATCGTCGTCGTTACGCAAAGTAACGATAACACCGTTTTTAACTTTGCGTATTTCAATAGATTCAAACATAGGAATCCTTTCTTTTATTTTGGCACACTCAAATTATAGTTAAAGTGGAAAATTCCAATGTGTGCTATTTCTCTACTCAACTCTTGATCACACCAAAGTTGATAGCCTGCTTTCTGTGCCTGTTGGCAGAAGAAAATGTCTTCACCAATCTCAAGATTAAGTTCGGGAATGTATTCTTGTAGATAATGTGGCTGTGGAATCTTTTCGTAGACTTCACGCTTACACAATACCATACCATGTGGTAGTACATCGATCAATTCCATTGCTGGACTTTGATCAGTTGTTTGGAACTCTTGGAATGTACCTGCATTTCCTTTCATACCTGTGAAGTTAGGATTAGGGAAACGACGACGACGATAGTTAGCACCAACAATAGGTTGGTTACGGCTTAGTAATCGCAATGGTGCATCAATGGGGAATTTCATATCGCTATCAACCCACCAAATGTAATCAAAGTCTGATTTCATAAAGATTTCAACTAGGTTACGACGTGCAATAGTAATAACTGATCCAATATTGAATGCACAATTGATCTTAATACCGTTAGCAACCATATTAGCACAAGCCATGGCAAGATGTTGTGCAAATTCTGCATTAACCATTTCCATAGCAGGAACTGCAACCATAATGCTTGGACGTTGTCCTGCTGGCATTGGAGCAGGTTGACCAGCCATTGCTCGTTGCATAGTAGTCGCCGCTGTTGGACGACTTGGGATATTTAATTTACCTTTTTTCATTTTTTTCCTTTTATGTTATTAGGTGTTATCTAGGAGCAAATTCTTGCTGTAATTTGATATTATCGAAAAACTCTTTCTTTGTGCCTTGATCATCTTTAAAGGCGCCGCGCAATACAGTAGTTTGAGTAAGACTACTATGTGCCATTATACCACGGTTCTCACAGCAACCATGAGTGGCCTGAATATAGACTGCAACGTTTTCGCTGTCTGTGGCTTTCATGATTTCACGAGCAATGTCGTTACAAAGTTCTTCTTGGAGGGTACCGCGTCTAGCACACCATTGTGCGATGCGTGTATACTTACTTAATCCTATTAACTTCTGTGCGGCCAAGATTCCGATATAAGCCACACCGCTAACAGGTTGGTGATGATGACTGCACATAGATTTTAATTCACTACGAACTACCAACATTCCTTCATATCGATCGTCGCTATCATTTGGAAATGCAGTTGCATCCGGAGCAGGAGCATATCTGCCTTCCATAATTTCATTGAAATACATTTTAGCCAGTCGACGTGCGGTACCTTTACTGTTGGGATCAGTCTCACGATCAATTAGCAATGTATCTAATACAGTTTCAAATGCTTCCGTGGCCTCGTTGATCAAATGTTCCTTGGCCGATTCTGAAATGTAATCACTGATGTTATCACCAGCCCAAAATCTTTTACCGTCAAGACGCATACGATTTCGAAGTGCTTGACTTAAATTCTTTTCACTCATTGTTTTTTTCCTATAGTATATAATATACGATTATTTAGGTTCTGTCAACCTAAGTAGCGTATTTTTCTTTACTGCTGTATCCAAAACATTCATTATTGCACCCTTTTGTTCTGCATATTTTAAAAAGGAATTTGAATCTTTTGATAGACAATGCCCACCAAATCCATAATTGCCATCTGGCCCGGGTACTTGCATATGGCTAGATCCAATTCTCTTGTCTTGCATAACCATATAAGCAACTTGATTATAATCTACACCAGTCTTTGAACATAGTGCTTCGAGTTCATTCATAAACACAACCTTGGTAGCCATAAATGTATTAATAGCATATTTGGTCATTGCGGCCTCGGCAATTGTACAATGCTGGATTCTTTGTAGTTTAGGTTGGGATAATTGTATAATACGTCCTGCTTCTTTTACATAAGCGGCCACTCTGCCACCAATAAAAGCAAACTCACCATTTGCGTAATCTCTAACGGCATTGGCAGCAGTGAGAAATTCTGGAGCATGTATTAAATTAGGATGTGTAATATTCATAGCCTCATACCAATCGGGTGGTGCTGTGCATTTACTAATGATAACGCCAGTGTAACCACGAGATTGTAAATTAGTTAAGATTCCTGCCAATATGCTAGTATCGCAAGTTCCATCTTCATCTTGGGGAGTTGGTACGCATACAAAGATACCACTACAAGACATTAGATCTTGATATGTAGCATTATGTCCTTTAGCCGGATCCATAACAAAGAGTTCTGCCTCCATTTCTAAAGCATTCCCAATGGCACTACCTACGAAGCCATAGCCGATTATTCCAATTTTTTCCATATGATTGTTTTTAAAGATTATTTTAGCACCGCCCATAGTGCCCGGCATCTGCACATTCATGCTAATATTATAGCACCAATGCTAGATTATGTCAATAACAGATCCAATCTTTATTACGATAGGGTTTACCAATTACAGCATTTGGTAGATATTGTATAACTTTCTTTTTTACTTTTTTTATAACAGGATGATTGTGGTCATGATCAAATGCTTTAAGATACATTAACCATTCGTCGTATCTTACTCGTTTATTTTTTTGATCGGTATTCAAATGTTGAATAACCTCATCTATTTTTTTATATCTATCCATTAGTTCGCAGGCAATATTAAATCCGTATGCATCTATTTCATCACTGTTGCCCAAATAACTTTGTTCTTCTCTTTTAGATGCTCTACGTGCTGTACTTGGATAGTCTGGTAGATCTTTAAAGTCTCGTCTGCGGAATTGTCTCATATGTATAATCTCATGTAGGATAGTATCCGCAAGTACTATACATATTCTAAAAAATTTATGAGTATTAAGTTTTAAGTATTCGTCATTGGGATTATACAAAAATGAAACTTCTATACATTGTCTATCATATTGATCGTGTATGCTGTAATAACATCCTCCGATCATTACAGAATTAGTATTTGCTTTAATATATTTTGATTTAGATACTCGTAATGGCAAGTATTTTTTGATATGTCTATACATTATGCCGTGGAACTGATCAACGGTTAGACGTTGATTAACTATCTTTGGAGCCAACATCCAAATGAATCCAGCAATACCATGACGATTCACTGATGACCAATCAAAATCAGTTCCACGTGTAGCCATATTATTCCTTTATAAGCAATTATAGCACACATATTTATATAAGCAAATTGCCCCCATTCAGTAGTATATAAATATCTATAATAATGAGCCTTATTAAAAATAGAATTATAGTTGATTGTGGACCTGCAACAGATAGGAGAACCTTAGATATTTGGTTGCATCCTATGTTAAGGAGACCTGGAATATTAATCAGCGGTGGAATGGATAGTGCATTACTTTATTATTTGTTAATACGGTTAAATGTTGAACAAGGGTCAACACATAAAATAACACCTTACACCATTCTTAGAAAAGACGGCTCACCGCAATATGCACAATCTATAATTGATTATGTACATGATTTATTTGGGCTTCCACATACTGCAACAACGGTAGTGGGTGATCCTACATTATCCGAAGATCGACAAGTAGAATCTGGAATTAAAGATGTGTTATCGACCACTACTTCAAATGCTATATATTTGGGATTGATTGAAGAATTAGCAGCATTTACTATTGGATGGAGAGATCCTATTAAATGGGTAGATTACGGTAATAGATATTTTCCATTAAAACATTTAAACAAAACTCATATTGTAGATTTAATTGTACAATTTAAACAAGAAAAACTATTTGAATTAACCCATAGTTGTAATATGCCGGGCAAGTGCGGTTCTTGTAACGGCTGTAATGAACGGCAATGGGGATTTGACCAAATGGGTTATACGGACCCCGGCGTATTGTAATAGTGTTTAGACATACCAAATTTCTCGAAAACCTTCTTCCAAAGTTGGTTCTTCCCAATTAGCAATCATATCGTCGATCACTTTCTTTGGAATATGTTTCCCAGGCCGACCGCTTAGCCGTACATCCAATTCGTCACGAGGGGGAGTACGGAATACTACAGCAATAGTATAGTACTCGGGCAGCATCCGAATCTTCTTTAAACGTGAATATACTGTGGTACTAGTTTGATCCCAAACAATATCCTGCCCTGCTTCACAGGCATGGATGACATCGTCTGCCATCATCTTTACAGCAGTTGGCATGAAGTCTTTGAACACTTCGTTGTAGGTCTTGCCCATGTTCTTAGCGTATTCTTCAACGTGGCGATCTGTGCTAATGTAAGCAGCATTATGTAACCATTCTTGATCAGAATGCCAAGAACTTTTGCCAGAACAAGGCACTCCAACTAACATATACAATTTATTCATTTATTAACCTTCATAATCTGCCAACTATTGCTTACGCCCTTAACACCGTCATCATACTGTAATTCAACATTGCCCCAGAAACTTTCATCACCATCATAACTTAGACATTGTTTAATCACAGTGGCTTCCATTTTAAGTGGAGCAACCCAGACTCTATCTCCAGGTTTCCACATTGATCCATTTCCGTCTGAGTCTTTTTTATATCGTGGCATTGTTTAACTCTGAAGTTTAGAAGTACAAATATGTTTCTCAGTTATGATAACTTCTGGAATAGTTACTTGACTTAACAGTAGTAGCCAAAGAAATGTACTAATTCCAAATCCGATTAGATATTCTTTATATTTGCTCATTTTAATACCTTATTACATAATAGGACCATTGCCATTGCGAAAGCCAACTGATCCACCTTCTTCGATAATACGTTTCTTTACATCTTCGAATAAGATAGGAGCAAAGTCTGTATGCTCAACGCAGGCGCACCAGTAGCGTGGATCAATGACACCATCCTTCATTACTCTATTGGCGTGTAAGTGACCGTGAACGTTAACTCCAAACCTGCCTAATGATTCTTCGTGAATTGGAATGTGACTAAAGATCATTCCCTCTACAACGTGGTATGCCCGTAATTCACGGAAGTACTTGCGATACTCGTCATCTGGAAAGATGTCGTGGTTGCCTCGGATTAAGACCTTGTCACCATTTAATCTGGCCATTGTGGGCAAATGTCTACGGTTGATAACAACGTCACCTAAATGATATACTTTATCTTTTGGACCCACACGTTCGTTCCAGGACTTGATCATTGCCTCGTCCATTTCTTCAAATGTGTCCCAGGGACGTAATTTGGTCACACCGTCGTTACGCATAAATTTGCACACACCTAAATGACCAAAATGTGTGTCACTGACTAAGAATACTGCTGGCATTATACGTGCTCCTTTTTAACTCGACCAATACGGCTCGATTTATTCCAATCATAATCAATGCCATCTGGGCACTTGCCATCTTTGATTGTATCTACTCCAAATATGCCACACACTTCAAAGTCTGGACCTGTAATTGTTACAAACCCGCCCCAGTCTTTGGCAAAGCGCATTGCTTGCTCCAAAGTAGCACATTTGTGAAGTCTGTTTCCTATTTTACTTATTACTTTATACATGACTATATTATACAGCCAAAAAAAAACCCTGTCAACCTAAGTTGGCAGGGTTCAAAGTCATATTTCTATAACTATTACAGATCGTAGCGCGGGACCATTACAGTGCTACGCATGATGCCTTCTGGAGTGAACTGTTCAACATCTGCGCCTAGCAAGCTAGCCATAATTGCTGGACTAAATCCACTTACAAGAGCAGCACCACTCTTATCTGACTTGACTGGTACATTACCAGAACTGTTTAGGTTCCAGAAAACAACCTTTGGACAAGTGTATCCGGCTGCTTCGAACTTGCGTTCGATCATTTCCATGGCACTGTCGTCATGCTTAACACATTGGTTAAATTGCATGTCGCTCAAGATCAATACCATTGCTGGCATATCACTTTGAGGAGCATTGCCCTTAACTGCTACACTCAGGATCTTTTCAAATGCTGCGTGTAGGTTTGTGCTCATACCCCAGTCGCTGTTGCTCATTTGATCCATCTTCTGGACAATGTCGCCCCGAAGAGTCATCAAATCGGGCTTGTCACTGAATGTCAAGAAAGTGTCCTTGAACACGCCCTTGTTCTTATCAGCCAAGTACAAGCCAAGGCTGATAGAAATATCCATACAAGTAACATCACCCTTACCACCTGCCGCACAACTCATAGAGCCGCTTACGTCTACGATTGGAAGGATGCTAGCATCTCCAACGTAGTTTGGCAAAGCGTTCCATTGCGCTGTGATGTGATCCAAGTCGGTCTTAGATAGAGTCTTCTTACGACTGTATCGGTTCAAACCCTTCAACACATCGTGTGGGAAAATAGCGTTAGCATTAACCTTGACACCTGCTTCACCCTTGACCAGAGCAGCCACGTACTCAGCAAACTTAGGAGTGTGACGTCCAAAAGCCTTCTTGTAGTTACGAGCGGCCACGCTTGGTACGTGGTTGAAGTTGATGTTGTCCCAGTCGTTGGCACACATTTGTGTTTCAACGACCTTGGTCAGAGCCACAAGACTCTTACGGTAGAACTTTGGGCTCATACCGAAGAACTCACGGATTTCTGCTGCGATCTTGCCCTTACGTGGAGTCCACTTGGCAGCAAGGCCGTTACTTGCACGTAGAGCATCACCTAACATGGTGTAAGCAGCAGTCTTCAACGCAGGAGTTTGAAAGACAAAGATGTCATCCCAACGACCTACCTCAGGAACCTTCTTTAGCAAAGCCAAAGCGGCATCTGGGTCAGTCTTTTCTAGATGTACTAGAATTGAACGGAACAATTCCCGTTCGCCCGCTCCACCACGGACATCACGTGCCCATTGTGCGATACGTAGAGCCATGTCAAAGTTTTCAACATAGGCCGCAGTGAATGCGGGTACAATGTTCTTACCTCTTGAGGCACCAACAGTATAGAACAAATCCACGCAAGCAGATGATGTGCTCTTTCGAGCCTTCATCCCATTAGATGTGCGAGATTCTTGATTTTGAATTGCTTGAACAAATGCGTTCATTTTAATTTACCTTTCAGAATGTATTTTATTTTCGATAGAATTGAAATATAAGATTGCTGTTAACATTCTATTATTCAACAGGATAGTTTTCTACTTTTTGTTTTCAGTGAGAATTGTCGAAACTCACCCGATAGGCTGTGAAGTTATCTCTGCCCATCAGTTCCATGTAATGGTTATTGCTGAACCTATCCTAAAACTCACTGTTAATTTCTTAACATGTATATATTGTATAACAAAACCGGAGTCTTGTCAAGACAATTTGGATAAACAGGATGCTTTTTCTTTTCAAAGATAGCAGTTTTGAAATTTAAAAGTTTGCTGGAAGCATCCTAAAATGGGATGCGGGTGACAGATTCGAACTGCCGATGCACCTGGCTTATGAGACCGGTGTGGTGACCACCCTACCCGCGGTATTTGGTTGCCTGCCTTGACTAGCAGGTATAGTTATATGTGATAATTTTCCAAAATATTGAGGAAAGTATTCTGAATGTTTATTAACAAACTCTTCATAGTAATCTTCTACTTCGTCAATATTTGATATTAAATCTTTATGATTCCCTTGCCATTTATTCATTTCTACACCTACTATTTTTTTTGGAATCCCAGTGAATAGATTTAGAATATTACTTACTTTATGTTGATATTGTTCATAATATATTACAGGTATATTTCCAAAATATTTGTTGATTGAATCTTTATTTTTAATATAAGTTTCTAACGAAATACGTAATCTATCTATAGGCAATTCTAATGGATCGTAATTTCTTATTTTAGCAACATTAGATGAGTTATGAAATTCAGTTCGATGTAATGATATTCGTAATGAAATTATTGAATATAACACATCTGCTCTATCTAGACTAATAAATTGCGTATTTTTTTCTTGTGCAATTAATTCTAGCATCTCTGCCCATCCATGTTCTACAAATCCAGTTGTTTGTACGGAAGTAACTCCGTATTTTTCTATATCTGATAGATTTCGTAATTTTTCAATCTTATTGATTAATCTAGAGTTTTCTTCTTCGGCAGATGTAGGTGGGCGAGAAACAAATGAGTAGTCATTATTAAAATATGCTGTATTATTTGTAATAGTTAATCCATTAACCTTTTGATCTACATAAACATTATACCATTCTCCTAAATCTAATCTATTTAATAAGTTAGACATGTAATGACGTAATACATGTGAACCTGATCTAGGTTGAAAAATTATACCTAAATGTTTATTATTTGCTATTTCTATTTTATTCATACTTAATAGTAACATTCGCAAGTACTAAATGCACCACCTTTACCGCCATACTGAGGGTAACAACTACTAGGATAGAAACAACCATATATAGGAGTACAACTACCATAGTTGGAATCAAAACAACAACCAACTCGACAGAAATAATACTGAAGTATTACTTGCAATTCTGGATCAGTTTCTAGTGGAGCCTGAGTTTCAACATCATATGCTGAACCCACTAATAATACTGAAATGGTATGTTCAATTGGATCGATTGTTGTATCTTCAGGATATAAAGTAATTGATATTTTATATTTTTCTAATGAAGCGGCACCAGAAGCCGGTTCAGCCTTAGGAGTTAATACTATCCAATGCCCTACAATGGTTATCCAATCTGGTAATGCAGATGTTAATTCGTATCTGTTAAATAACGGATTTCCTATGCTAAAAAATTGTTTATGATCGACTAATTCAGCAAATCTAACTTTTTCTTTTTTGAATACATCATAATTTTTATTTGTATAATGTGCATTGTTTTTTTCTTGTGTTTCTAAATATTGAAAACTACAAATTCCATTTGTTGAATTAACATATTTAGGATTAGATAAATCAAGCAATCCTGAACGACCATACTTAATCAAATATCTAATATCTAATCTTCCAGTTGCGGATAAATCAATAGTATCTGTATATGAATTATTATATATTTCTTGTGCCAAATTAAATGCTAGACTTGCTGATTCTATTGCAGCCGCTACACTAGTTCCAACAGTAAATCCATACCCACCACCCTTACTGGAAATTTTTGCAGCATATATTTTATCACCAGGCGCCCATATATCCAGTGCACCTGTATTAACAATATTATTTGTCAAACTTGTAATTGTAGGATCGGTATAATTTGAAAAATCACATGGGGTAAAATCTTCTTGATATGCACCTACTGTTATTACTTCGGGCATTGATGCAGGAGTAACTTGCTCTATTGGAAGTCCAGAATTTCCAGCAGCAGCAACAACTACAAGACCTGCATCTATCATATATCGTATTTTATTTTCAATATATTCATTTTTAGGTATAGTCCAACTTAGATTAACTATTGAAAATATATTTTTAGAAAGAACAACATCATTTAATATTGTATCAAATGCATATAATATATCACTTTGTTTAATTGGAGTTTGTGCATCATTGAATATTTTTACTACTTTCAGGCTAGCATTTGATATCCCACATGTATTTCCAATCATTACACTAGCGAGTGCAGTACCGTGTCCTTTATAATCATTAAAATCGTTAGGGACTATACTGTGTAATAAAGTAATGTCTGTTCCTGTAAATTCAGGGTGGGACATATCTATTCCAGAATCTACCAAATAGATATTTGCACCTGCCCCAAAAATTGGAACAGGGGTAGTATCATTTGATAAATCTATTTCCTTATAAGAATAAAGTTTCCACCAGTTTGCATCATCGGCGTGATTTACTGTTACTGTTTTTTCAATAGTAGGATACTGATATAATGGTTTTATTTCTAATAAATTAATTGTCGACTCATCGTCATTTTGAACTAGTTCAACAATAGAAGTGACCGGTGGAGAAATGTTTGATGCTACATGGTAAACCTTGTTTAGTTTATCAAATGTTTTTAAAATTGTGCATTGATTCTCCTGCAGATATGTCTCAATTTGAGCATCAGTTACATCATTTTTAAAATCTATTAAATAATTTGTCATGTTTTTTCTCTTTAAAATAAATTTATTTCCGGACCTATTTTAACTAGTTTGCCCGTATTTTCGTATGGATATCTAAATAGCAAATCGAAAACTCTTTTGCTAGGTTTATTAATAAACATCAACTTAGACTTATAATCCACTCTATGTACATACTTATCATAATGATCTTTTAATTTTTCAAAACCAGTAAATTTCTTTATCGGAACACATATTGGAATGCCAATATCCAAATATGTTTGATCTTTAATAAGATAAAGACCTTTTGATTTGATCATATTTTTTACTGAGTTAGCAAAAGAAATAGTTAGATTAGGACTATGTATGAGAAAAAACGGAATAAGGGCGTTATTTTTTGTACGAGTTTGCTCTGCATATCTGCTTAACCCTAATTGGGCATAATTTGCAGGTAGCATTTTCACGTTTGACAACTGTAAATAATTTCCACTATACAGTAATGTTCCTGTTTCAACTAATTCTGTCATTTTCATATAGATGCAAAAATGTGGACTAGAACAGTCATATTCATTTGCATATCTAGGTAACTCATTTTCTAAAAAATTTATTACATCAAAGTCTTTATACTCTACGGTTAAGTTTAATTTTTTTGTATATTCATTTAATGTTATTAAATCATGGTCATTGAATGTTATTCCTTCTGAAATATATCTAATGGATACTATATTAAATGGAACGCCTGACACCATCCATGCCCATATCATTGCCTGACTATCTGTACCCCCACTACACATCAATGTATATGGCGGCGGGTATGATTTTATAATATTGTTTACTGCAATTTTTGCATTATCGGCTACGGTGGAATTAGGAGAGGGTAATGTATGATTTCTTAAATCTACATATAATGTATCCCCAGGGTTCCATTCTTCACTAAGATTCTCGCCCCAGCCGTATTTTATCCAATTATTTTCTCCAAACTGCCACATTTAATCATTAATTTTTAAATAAAACTGCATGCCACTTGCCGTCTGGACAATTACTTTTTGCTAACTTAGTTTTCGCATCTATAAAACATCCACATTTCTTGCATCGTCTAGTAGTATCAATTAACTGATCACATGAATTACAAATTTCTATTCTTGTGTTATGAACTTCTTCACTTGCTAAGATGCGTTTAGAAACTTGCTGAGTTCGTTGTTTAATTTTTTCTAAAAACTTCATATCATACCTCTTATCTATTTATACCATACTTATTTGAGTATAAAATTAGTTTCCGGTAGAGACACCTAGGCTCTCTACCCCGCGGTATTAGTGCCACACTATTTGTCCTATTATACGCCGTGTGCCATGGCGAATTCTTATTAACCAGTTCGATGAATCAAATGATAACCGAACTGAGTTTGCACAGGTAGACTAATTTGTCCAATTCCTAATGCTACTGTAGCATCTTCAAATGGTTTGACCATCATACCTGGTCCAAAATCCCCAAGATCTCCGCCGTTGGCTTTACTAGGGCATGAACTATATTTCTGTGCCAATTGGCCAAAATTTGAAGTATTGGCTTCTGCTAAAATAGAATGTGCTTGTTCTACTGAATTTACTAAAATGTGACTTGCTCTCATTTACTTTTCCTTATAAAAATTGGTCTCCAGTGTGGGATTTGAACTCACATTATTCTTGCTCCCAAAGCAAGTGCCATAACCAGATTAGGCGAACCGGAGTATTATCTCTTTCTCAACTTCATTCCAACAAACGTGCCGCAAAATGCGCCAAGACATGCTGGAATAAGCAGTATATGATCACTAGTATAGTTGATTACTGCAATACTTGCAATGAAAAAAACTACCATTGCCCATATACTTGATTTAAGTACTTCATCATTTTGAACTGCTCTCAGATAATATGTATAAAACACATCAGTAAAGAACAGGGCGAAAAATGTTGTTATGTATTCAATCATATATATTTGGTGGATCGTGTAGGGATCGAACCTACGACATCTGCCGTGTAAAGGCAGCGCTTCTACCGCTGAGCTAACGATCCGAATTTTATTTTCATTAACACTCTATTTAATAAATATTTTTGATGCTACAAAAAAAAGAACGCATACCATTAAACCTACGCCGTAGAGTTATTGAACGCGATGGCCTTTATTGTGTCTATTGTGATGACGATCTCCGCGATGGTGAAATACACATGGATCATGTTATTCCAGAATCTCGTGGCGGTGAAACTTCATACAACAATCTTCAAGTAACTTGTAGAAAATGTAATCTTGCTAAAGGTACTTTGTCCGAAGATGATTTTACCCAAAGACTTAGACAACGAGCACTAAACATATTGAATAGAATTGGAGCGGGAGGCGAGAGTTGAACTCGTCTATTTCTGCTTGGAAGGCAGACGTGTAACCAAAAACACTTCACCCGCATTGTTTCTTTTCTTCCCATTTTTTCTTGATGGCTTCTGATATTTTTCTTTTATGTTCTTCTGATTTCTGTGGTCTTGATTTATAAGTTGTACCTAGTTTGGCTTCCGAAATATTTTTACGAACTTCCTCAGTCATTTTAGGTGCTGTTCCATTCTTGCGCCTTTCAATCAATACCTCTGCTAATCTATCTTTAGTTACTTGACTATGATGCTTACCTAACATCTTAGGCATACCCGATTTGTTTATATAATCAAACCCACCAAAGCCGCCTCTTCGAATATTATAAACATCTTCTCTTAATAGAAATTCGTCATTTACAAGTTCTTTTTCTCTAGCAAACATTTCTTCCGCAGTATCAAAATATTCTAAAATATCTTTTTTAAAATTCTCAATACCATATTTTTCTATAGCACGATTTAAAATTTTTCCAGATCCCATATAACTATCATTTAGATTTTTAGTTTTATGGGTGCCGATATAAATCTTATTGTTTAAGAGATTAGTTATTTGATATGTATAGTAATAGTGCTTCATACTCTTATTTATACAATAAGCGTGTAATCTGCTGTTTTGCCATTAAACTAATCCCGCATCAAATTGGTGGAGAACATTTTTGAGGTATCCCCTATGAAGCAGACTACTGCTCACCTGTTACATCACTATCGTGTACTATTGCTTGCCCTAAGGATTAGGTACCTACCTTAGCGACTCATACTGGCGAACGTAACCTCGCCTCTGCTCTTGGTGCCCCATGACAGAATCGAACTGCCGTAACCTGATTACAAAACAGGTGTAATGCCATTATACTAATAGGGCCTAATTTTATTTATTAACCACCTTGTTCACTATCTCGAACTTGTGATTGACGTTCTTCTACTTGCTTAAATGCGTCATCTTCATTTCTTGAATCCTCGACTTCACGTGGGTCGGGCTTACGGAAGATAGCATCATAGTTTGATCTAAACTTAGATAGATCAGTAGGACGTTGTCTCGAACCCTTGCTCATTTTAACGCACCTTCTTTAAATATTCTCTACCAATATGTCCTGCTTCAATTTCTTGTAAAGCACTGACAATATGACTGTTAGGTGAAATAACCATTTTTCTATTACCTCGACCTTGTTTCAATTCACGTGCTCGAATAGCAGCAACTAAAACTAAATCGAATCGGTTACCGATCATACCTACACATTTATCTGTATCTACAGAGTTAACAAAATCTGGAGTTTTCATTATTCACCTTTGTTGTTACGATCTTTGGAACTTTTGACAATAGTATTGGCCGCTACCTGAGCCTCAATCATCATATGGCGGAAACCATGACGTTGTTCTTCAGTTTTAAATCCAGCCAAAGCCAATAGCGTTTTATTACGCTTGGTCAAACGAAATGTTGCGTTAGTTTTCATACTTTCCTTTTATTAAAAAACTTTGGTGCCCCCCAAGAGACTCGAACTCTCACGCCTTGCGGCGCCGGAACCTAAATCCGGTGCGTCTACCAATTCCGCCAAAGGGGCATATACTTACTATACAATCTATTTTACAGACTGTCAACTATTATGGTGCGTCGAACAGGACTCGAACCTGTGACCAATCGATTATGAGTCGACTGCTCTAACCAACTG
>JAULBY010042000.1:0-13274 GCA_032358315.1 Ophiocytium majus
CAATCCACAAACGATCGCCAGATTTCCAATAGTTTGATGGTTCTAAATCAATGATGCCAGTTGCATCACCGGCACGCACACTTGTTAACAAGAACAGTAAACCAGATCCGTAAACCTGTCCAATTTCTTGTATTATATCTGCATTTCTTGCTGCTACAACATAAAATGAGTTTTCGTTAACTAGTTCAAAAACTCTATAGAATCCATCAAAGTCTGGGTCAAAATTACGCATAGCAACTATTGATCCAACACTGAATCCATGAGGATCAAATGTAGTCATTAAAACTAGACCATTTAAATTGTATTCAAATCCGGTAGCAAAATTATTGGTTTCGCAGACACGATAAACATTCCAGTCACTATCAAAGTATTTTGCTACCCATATTTTATATCCACTACCAATGTCGTTTATGATGTTATTTAGACTTGCATAGTCTTGCATGTCATAGATCGTTGCATCTACGTCTGACAGATTTACATATCCCGCAGCAATAGGTTTGGCATTATTGTTTGGAATAGTTTCTGATTGCAGGATCAACGGATTATAATTATTTGGTCTACGATATAAATCTTGTGGTCGTACGCCAACAATTTGATCGGGTACTGAATCAGAAATGTTTATCAGTGCAAAAGTAGCAGGATCTTGATTATATAGATCTTCGTTTAGTGTTACTTCAACAAAATCATTGCTGTCAATCGCTCCGTATTCACCAACACGGATACCCCATTCTTCGTAGGTATCGATTGTACTGCGTAGATTACTTAACTCTACGGTGCTTAGAGCATCAAGTGCATTTTTTGTGCCTTTTTGCTTGATGTATCCGCTGTAAAATTTTGCCTGTGTTTCAACTGCAAGACCCAAATCAGTTAGGTAATTTCTTTCTCTAAAACCTATCAAGCTATTACTAAATTGATTTATGTCACTGTTTGCTGGTTGATTGTTCAAGTCATAAATGTTCTCTAACAACTGTGCATTGTAATTAAAGTTTGGCAACAGTCCAGTTTTAATTTGATCTTTGTTAATTTGTTGCCATTTGGTTGAATCAAAATCTGTATTAGCAATAACATTTTCCAATGCGGTGTAGTAGTTATTTTTAAATACAACCAAAGTGCCTTTTTGGTAATCTTTACCAGACTGCCAGCTTTCAACTGTTTCATTGTTGTAGATAAATCCAGGTATATCTAGTTGTCCATTCCACGCTGCTGTTTTGTTACCAACAATTTTTAAACGATACTGTCTATTACCTAATTCTGGTTTGTAGATAATATCATTAAACAACGTAGTATTGTCAAAGATAAGAGCATGCTCGTACTGAACAACATTTAACTGTGCCAACGAAATAGTCTGCCCATAATTGACAGTTAACTTAAATTCTTCCCCGTTACGCAATACAGTGAATTGTGTGTTTTTAATTACGTTAAAATTCTGATCAAGAATTTTTGTCCCTGACACACTATTTTCAATATAATCAATAGTACCAACTGGTATGTTTATAGAAATTTGTCCAATGACTGGGCTTAAGATTAGTAGGCTGCCGGCCCTCCAGCCCTGTTGTTCCCATGTTAAGAATTCTTTTGCACTAAGCACCCAGTCTTGTTGAGCTTGCAGGTCTTGATTAAATTGATCAAAACGCATTCCTTGCCCTACTAGGTATCTACCGTAACTGATCAAAAAGTCAACAACTTGTTGTCTACTATTAAATTCAAAACCATAAGGAATTTTAACTTTGTAATTTTGATAGTCTTGATATATGATTCCAACACTCTTGTTCACCTGGATTCTAGATAGGTTATTATTCGCCAAACTAGGAATAATCATGAAATACGGATTTTCTAAATCGTATCCACTTACTGTCCATCCGGCTGCTGATTTTTCAACTATGACCGCACTATAATTTATTTTCTTAACAGGTGTTGATTTGTTCAAGAAGATTTTATAGTTGTCATCAGGAATAATAACACTTTCATTAGTGCTGGTTGGACTACTTTGTTCTGCTAGAACTTTAATATAATTTTTATCTACAAATCCCGCAGCCTTGTAGCTTAAACGTACATCTAGGCCTGTTAGGTAATCTTTAATTTTTACACCCGGGGATGATAGTCCTAGATTGGTTAAATAATCCCCAATCCAGTTAATATAACCTGCAGTTCTTTGTATAGTGCCGTTGGCCAATAAACCATTGATATGAATTTGTGTTGGAGTAATTCTTTGCAAATTGTTATCTAGTGCATGTTGTCCTAACGCTGCATTAATGTTATATCTATCAACATTCATTAAACTACCAAAGTAGAATCCTGGTCGTGTTAACGCTACCATCAATTGGATAACATAAGGAAACTCGCTGCTACGGCGCCATGCGTTTTCGGTTGGACTTATATCTCCTACTGCATAGCTAGAGTTGGCTTTTGCGCTATTATAATTTGCTACTAAAAAAGATTCTGGGCTACGTAGATTGCCAGCATCGTCAACTGGAATAATATCCACTAATCCAGGTCTAGCGAATCGAGTATCGTAACGGTCTTCGCCAAAAATATAACCTGCTTCTAGTTCTTCCCAGAGAACCAAGTTGCCGCTGGTGTATGGCGCGATACCATAATGATCGTCCCACCAGGTTGGCTTTTGGCTAAAGCCCAGCATTTCCCACGGCGCTGTGTGCGGTCGGTCGGTGTCATAAAAATATTTGTAGCAGGCACGCCATGTTCCTGGCAAGTTCTCTCCGTCGACGGTGTCTTTAAAGTTTTTGTAATTCCATGTAAACGGATTATTTGCATCAAACACAGAATTAGTGGTATAGTTAACTTTGTTGGTTCCAACCCACTTTAAGAAACTTTGTGTTAACACAGTATTGAATTCGTCAAGGGTATAATCAGTGTCTCTAAATTTTCCAGGGATATGATCATATATGTCTAATAGAGAATTCGCATAGCTAACTTTTATATTGTTATAAATTCTAGATTCTAATTCCAATAATAAATCATCACGATAATCACCAAAACTAGGTGTCAGGCTACCATCATGTCCTTGGATAACAGTAATAGAATCAATATAGGTATTGTCAACAAAAATTTCTGGTACGAACTTTGGATACAATCCCAGCTTACTTGGAGTTTCTGGAACATAACTACCTTCTGTGTTACTGTAATCTTCAATTACAATAAAGTCATTATAAATTTGTGCGGTGGTATCTAATAGACGAATAGCAGGACGGTCTTGTTCAAATACAAAGTCGCGGTCTTTAATTAACTGACGGCGTTCAACCACAATATGATTATCATTTGCATCTAACACCACTGCACCGTATTGATCTTTTTGTGTTACATGATAGTACACTAGTACCGCTCTATTTCCTAAAACGGTATCATTGAAAATCGTTGAGATTTCGTAGCGACGTAATTGCGGATTTAAAATTGCATATTCTATTGTTTGCTTTAAACTTCCATACGGAACCATGTCACTGTAGTACCACGGAAACTTAGAATTTTTAACTCTGTTGATTTGAGTTAATAGTGCATCAACACTGGCTGGAATATCATCTGTATCCACAAGACTGGTAGTAATAGATAACTCTAAAAATTTGTTCTTGAATTTAGTATATTCTTTTTGTGCTAATTCTACACTTTTTACAAAATTTAAATTTTTATCTAATAAGAATAAATTACTGTAAATTGCTGGAGCAGCGTGTTGTAAGATGCTTCCACCTTGTTGCTTGACATGTAGATCTCTTAGGTTACTGATACCCGGAACTGGACCAACAACAAAGTTACTGTTATGACTCATGGTGATCAAATGATTACGCATCTGTCCCAGGGTTAAAGTATCAAACCCACTGTTGATACTGTTTAAATCAAGATTCAACGGAACTTCGTAAAAACCAATATTACTAACAGATTTACTGTAAATTCTAATGGTAATTAAATCATTAACTGTTAATTGACCAACGCTGATCCTTACCAATGTTCTTGCACCAATGTTTACTATAGCATAAGTTGTTGGATCTAAAGTTTCGTTGTTTACATAAACAATAATTGTAGGAACACCTACAGATATTTCTGGTAATACGTCTATTTCAAAGTAATTGGTTTCGCCGGTAAAAGTATAATTAAACAATTGATATTGTTTAGTTTGTTCAGCATTCTTTTGCCAAACATTTCTCAAATTAAAACTTTCTATTCCGGTAATTTGCTTTAGGTAATAGCTGTTAATTTTCTCTGTTACTGTAACACCGGCATCGTCGTAGGTAAAAGTATCGTTGTCAAAACTGTTGTTAAATTCAATGTCGCCTACGTTATTGAAATTTCTATAAGATAGAGGAAATCCCAATACCGCATCATTTGTACCTGTGCCAGTTTTGTATGCAAAAATAGGTGTACCTACAAAGCTGCTGTTCACAAAAGTATCATCACTTAAACTAACATCATTGCCGGTAATTACATCAAACAGCGGTGCTTGGTTATAGTCCAACTTTTGTTGTGCATAAATCCAATTGGCACCATCAAAATAATACTGCGAAGATTCTACCAACCCTGATGCTGATACTGATCTGTCAACCAGTGCTGTGTGTCCAGTAGAAACATCACTGTCTTGTGCCAGTTCTAGATGTATGCGCCAGTCTCTGTTCAATGGGTCTGAATTTAGATCCACAATGTTAGCTACATAAATCTTGTTACGAGTTGTAATATCTGTATCTGCAGCAAAAATAACTCTGTCGCCGTGGTTGAAAGTTATATCATTACCGTTAACAGTAACAACTGCAGTGGTTTCGCTGTCTGCAAGTTGTCCCTCAACTTGAACAAATGCATTGGTTATAATATCAACGTCAATTACATTAACGCGGTCTTTACCAATAGTTCCGTAATTGAATAATTTTATATCCGCTTCAAATTCAATAATTGGACGTAGTGCTCGCTGAGACTGATTAACTGTTGCAATATTATTCAAATACTCTGCTGTGGCATTGATAACGTCAATATGGAACCAACGGTTGTGTCTACTCCATGCATTGCGATCTAAACTTGCTTTATTGATACTGATATATTCAGGAAGATTACCAGCAGTATCCTCGGCATTACTTAACTCAACCACTGGTATTAATCTAATTGATTCGCCTACACCTTCAACATAATATTCTGTATCTGCATAAGAGGCAGGAATTACATTGGTGTCAAAAACAACTTTTAATCCATTGGTAAATGTAACATCATTGGGACTCTTGTAATATGTTTTTCCTAAGATTTCTGTTTCTATGTCAATTATGCTTGACACAGGATCTACCATTTTAAAACGTCCGGCATAACTGTCAACAATTCCGTCTTGATAGTATAGATACAGATTAGACGCTGTTACTGCAGGTACCGTATCCCAATACCCATCTCTGTTGACATAGTATTCATTGTTGGCATTGTTCTCGCCATTTTTAATAAAGACTTTTTCTGTTTGCTCACCAACACTAACAGGATTAACCAGTCTAACAATTTGGTTTCCATTGGTGTCAGTTAATAATTGTATAGTCCAAATTGCGCTTCTTAAATTGCTAGGAACTAACGAACTGTTTTCAAAATCCACAGTATCCAATGGCTCGTAGTCAAAAATGCCGGTGCTGGTCCAAAATTCCTCGTCGTTGGTTCTGTCTAGGAAAATGACTTTCTTGCCTTGTAAGTTGGTCTGGATGCCATCGAACCCGCCGTGGGTTTCAATAATGTAGCTAATCATTTTGTTAGCTACTTCACTATAAGGAATATCTAGTGCAAAGTCGACTTGGTCTGCTAATGCTAGTTGACTGTAATTGTCTTGAGCTGTAGGCGACGGTACTCTAAAAGTAACTGTGCCTACGTCTACTCCGTTATTGGTAACACCCAATATGTCTCTGCTGGTAGTATTAGGCTGATTGCGTCTTGTTCCAGTGATTCCCGGATCGCTTTGAATCCAAAACGGATATCCAGGCTGATTGACTACAAATTGATATACTCCACCATGTGCTAATAATACCTGTGGGTTAGTTGCAGAGCCGTAGGTTGTAAACTTGTACGATCCCGAAGCAGAGTCTCTGGTCACTGTGAATGTTTGTGTGATAGGTACACCGCCAGACAAAATGTTTACAGGGTCTGGACCATCAGGTAACCAGTAATACTGATTAAAGTTAACAAACTTATCTAGATCAATAAGACCATCAAAACTATAACTTTCATTAGTAAACAGTCGGTCGTGGTCAGAAATGTTACCACCTAGATATTGAATTTGTTGTAGTAGGTCAATATAATTACCAAAGAATTCAGTCTCATTGGATTTATTGGTCACAACAACACTGGGCTCCAACTGATAATTCTGTCTAATCAATGAATCTTCTTGCAGATAGGTATCTGCTGTTTTAGTAGTCGGAGCAAAAATTCTACCAATATAACCGTTGATCTTTTTTAATTCTGGGCGCGATACCAGTTGGTCTAGAGTTGCGTTAAGAAATTTTTTGTTAGTATCTGAACGAAATACTTGTGGTAGTAAATTACTAGTTTTTATATTAGACATTAAGCTATCCCTGAAGCAGCTAAGGTTTGATTAAGTTGTGCTGCAGTGATTGCGCTGATAATTTCTACATCGTCAACTGTTGCTGCACTGATTAAAATTTCATTGGCTTCTGCATTAATTTGATATAACGTTCCAAATTGAGTTGCAGAATTACTTGGTACAATAATAATACTAGCGATATTAGGAGTTAATTGTGCATGCAGATAAGCACTTAATTCACTGAAATAAAATGTTTCGCCAAAGTCCCAGTTATTGATATTAAAATAGTTATTAATAGCAGTAATAACACTGGCTTTGATATCGTTGTCGCTGACAACCACATTAGAATTTTTAACCACTTTAAATGTGGCTTGTAATGCAGTATTGGCACGATTTCCAAATAGAGGTTTAAAGACTGCACTATTATAGATTAGTGTATCGCTAACTGCTTTGTAATTTTCTAATAGTCCGTATGAGGTTTTGAGTTCCTCTGTGGTAGGTGCAATTGGCTCAGATAGTGTGCCGCTGGAATCCACAATCCATGCAGCGTAATCTGATGCATATTGTTTAGTTAAAATATACAAATCCATTATGTTATTGGGACTTGGATCTATACGACGATAGTTAGGACTATTATGTCTATATTGGAAGTATAGATTTTGGCGTCCGACATAAGCAGACAAATCTGTTCTAGTAGTTAACGTTCTAACATTATCAACAACACTTAAATCATAAAACACACGATCTGTTGTTGCATAGAAAATCTGACCGTTTTCGTATATGCTAACATTTCTATTGATCTCTGCTTTGTTACTGTAAGCACTTACCACTAGCGCATTGTCAAGAGGCTGTGTAAAAATAAATCTGTTGGGATCGCTTACCTGTTGCAAATACACGTACTTGTATGTGGCATTGGTATTTGGGCTAACAATGTTTTCGAACAGATCAGGATTATCCGGAACACCGTCGCTGTTAGAATCAGGGAAAGTAACTAGAATTCTACGGTTACTTTGATATCCATCACTTTCGACAATATTTTTGTACACATACCAAATTTGATCCTGCCCCAATGGGTTGGTGGAATCTGGTTGTGTATTAATCTTTAAAACTTTAATTTGATCGTTTAATGTTGTACCGGTTCTTGTGTCGTAAACTTTCACACGCTCATCAAAATAGAAACGTGTTTCCAATTCGCTTTCAAAGGTATAATTAATTCCGCGATAGTTCACTTTATAATCTAGTCCATTGAAAGAAATTTTAATTAACCAACTGGTATCTAATCCCAGTCCATTGGTATCGCCGGCATAGGTAAGACTAAAATTGTTAGGATCATTGGTTAAATTTAAATCAGCTTGTTCAATAATTTTCCATAGTTGAGTTGCCGAATCGTAACGTAATCCAAAACTCTTGTATGTTCTAATATACTCAGCAACTGTGGTAACGATAGATTCTGTTAAATTATTTTTAAATTGCGGAATAATCTGATCTAGTACAGCTCCGTCGGGTAAAAATTGACTTAATGTGATTACTGTAGTATCAACATTCATCACACCAGCATAGATATAGGTACGATCGCCTTCTAAGCTAGGAGTGCCTGTTTTAATTTGTCCTTGTGCGTCAAAGTAATTTCCGGTACCGGCATTAAATCTTACAATAGAACCTGTAGTAACATATTTTAAATTGTTGGTAGTTTCACCGCCAACAAATAACGGAGTAACACCAGCGGTAGAAAAATAGCCCACACTACCAGTACTTGCTGCGTCTGAGCTTGTCCATTGTATTCCGTCGATGGTGTATCTTGGGTACTTGCTATAATATAAATGTTGTAGTTCTTTTGCACTTAATAAAGGAATAATCTGATCATAGATAACCCCTTGAATTTCTGAGGTGCTAGTCCACTGAAACGGAAAACTGCCGACAAACTCTTGTTTGTACAACCATCCATCTTCTGCAAAGATGTTTGTGCTAGAATACTTGCCTGTTACATCAAGAACGTCAAGATAACGACTAACACCTGAACTTGTACGATTTACTGACTTAATCTTTAAGATGTTAGGATACTGAACGTAAGGAAATAAGTTATAGTCCTCACCAGTGATCATGCGATTCTGTGTATAATAACTTTGTGGTGCCTTGGTGCGAATCTCTTCGATTGTTTCTTTGGCTGTGCTATTTGCTATTGTGTAGTTTAAACTGGCTCTAATAGTCAAAGTTTCTACTCGTCCTGTACGACTTTGATACGTAATAGGAATAGTAATATTCTGCATTTCGTCCGGGGTAATTTTATAAGTTAACCCGTTACTGGTACGATAATAAAGTCTAAAACTTCCTTGTGGGATATTAGTAAATGCACCATCTCCAAACACTAGATCAATTTGATCGTTGGCTCTAGTAGCTACCTGATACAAATTACGATCTTCGTTATTATTATAGATAACGTTAACGCCACTAACCGCTGGAACTTGTGTCCAAAGCGTTTCTTCATTGTTCTGACTATTCAGTTTGTATAACCAAACATCGTTGTTGTTGATATTATCAAAATTGATGCTAACTATACGATTTGGTAAACTGTCTGTTACTGCAAATTCTTGTGCGCTCAATTGTCCTTGTTTAAAGTAAACAAAGTAACCTGTATTAACGCTGTTATTTCCCAAATTATCGTTTCTATACAGAATATTAAATTTTCCGCCGACTGTTGGAGTATTTTCGTAGATATACGATTGATTCATTGAAGTAGCACTAATCGCTTCAAAATTCATACCGCTGCCGTCAACTATGCTAGTAAATCTAAAAGTAGGAGTTAACGATGCTAATAAATTAACTGAATATTCGTCAGTTAACACTCCATTTAACGTTTGACTATTTCCTGGTTTACCAATGATTTGACTGTCAACTAAAGCTGAATCTAGTATAGCTGTAAACTGCTCTAGCCACATATCATTGGCGCTGTCATTCCAGCTAATTACTAGATTGGATAGATTTAACCCGTTGCTGTCTGTGACTGATTCTGTAGTGGTTACGCTGTCAAATTTTAAATAGCCGGATGCTGCTACGTTACGTTTGGGATTATAGCTGATTAACCGCGCTAGCTTTAATATGCTGTCACGACGTTCTGCTGTGTCAATGAAGTTTTCTCTAGCATTAATATCAGTACGAAACGCTAAACTTTGCCCTAAAAACGCAATTAAATCTATCAGAGCAACGTACTCTGAGCTTTCAATAAAGTCATTGAAGTCTTCGGGGTAGTAAGTCTTGATATAATCAATCATTGACTTACGCAATGTTTCAAAGTCGTAGCTCTGGAAATCAGCTTCGCGGAAAGTTTGATATAACTTTTTCCAGTCTTGCTGTACTAATAAACTAGTTTGACGTGTTGTAATGGCCATAATTCTTTACCCTGTTTTTGTATTTATTTAAAAAAAAATATGGGTATTTAATTAGCCGCGTGTGAGTGTCTGTGCGTTTCTATCAAAACTCATGCTGAGTCTGTCGCTTTGATTTGTTGTCAAGTACAGCAATTCAACATCAATTTGAAGTCCATATTCATATTGAACAACTGTTACATTGGTTGCTCTAGTTCTTGGGTCGTACCCTACAATTGTTCTAACATCCTCAACAATTAAAGATTTAGTTTCGTCTGTGAGCGGTTCAAACAGCATGTTCCAAACTATAGTACCAAAGTTTGGTTGCATGAGTTTTTCCCCTTTACGTACATTAAAATGATTAAACAAATTTTGTTTAACTAATTCAGCATCAGTGACACGAAACTTTTTGAATCTATTAAAGGTACTAAACCCTCTGTACATACTAGTCATAACTGTATTTACCCTTTACGACGTATTGGTACTTGCAAGTGCGGAGGATCCACTGCACCCAAGCCCTGTAATCCATATTTTTCAACCAATCCCAGTGAAATCAGTTTTGATACTTGTCTTGGCTCTAGGTCAATTGCCAACCCTTGTCCGTGTTGTCCTGTTCTTCCGCCTTGCGTCGGAATACTCAATCGACCAAATTTTGGTGTGTTGACTGTTTCTGGACCACCTTCTCTTGGATATTTTCCGCCTGCTTCTCTCCAGGCGTTATATAACTTCATTTGATCCTCAGCAGTACGTAGCGAGCTATTACAACTGAGTTTTTCTCCTGTAGCTTTCTTGTATTCCATTGCTGCACCAAGTATCATGGCTTTAAACACGTCTTGAGTGGCCAAGAATCTTTCTCTACTGCCGCTACCGGTGCCAGCATTAGTAAAGGTCATATAATCATCTGGATTTAGATTCATCTGCGCTGCTGCTTTGGCTGCTGGTGTCATACCTGATGCATCTACACGCACAATCGGAGTAGGTTGCCCTGATCCAGGTGCTAACGAGCCGCCATTGGCTAATACGTCAATAGCATAGCGTCCTCTATTGTAGTAGGTTGCTCCAGTGGTGCCGTTGGCGTCGCCTCCTACTGCGCTGTAACGCCACCTACGTGCGCCACCTGGACCCAACAGGTGTGCTACAGACAACATGCCTGCCACTGTACATAAATCGTCGTCTGGGCGAATACCTTGATTGCCATCAATTTTTTTGATTAATGTTTCGTAATTTAATTTAAGCAAAGCATACATCGCCGATTCTTGTATACCTTTTGCTGCTAGGAAATCAGTATCGCTGTTGATTTTATCTGTGCCTAGCCATGCATCTGGATATCTAATTGCAGTGGTGTTATACTTTTGTGTATATTCTAGTTTTATATATTTTAAATCTGTTAGTGCGCCTGCACCAATTTGATAACGCCCAAGGTAATTGCCATTGGTCGCTTCTCTAAGTTCATAATTCCATCGGCTTTCGCTGAACGCAATTTGTGCCATCAAACACTTGACTTGATATTGACTCAGTGGTCCAATAGCGCCTGGCGGATTAGGCACGTCTGGGCGAGATAACCATTCTCTTGGACAAGGTTTGGTAACTGTTTGAGATTTTGCAATCTTGGGTCCTGGATCTTCTTCCGCTACGCTGCTGCGTACAGGATTGCCACTGCCATCAGTCACTGTCTTGCCCGAGCTGTCTTTGACCACTGCGCCTTTGGGTTCGCAAACAACAGATCCAATGGTCTTAGATGGAGCGTCGCCACCGTCAATACTGTTTGGTCCGGGTACTCCGCCGGTGCCTTCTGTCCCTGCAGCTTCTCCAGTTTGTCTATTAACACCAGTTGCTCGCTTCCATGGCTCATGTGACGGGACTACACTACATAAACTGTCTAAAGAATTATTAACTGCTTGCCACGGAGTGTTTGGACCTTCTCTGCTGGTGTCAGCATGCACATAGGTGTTCATCTTCTTGGGCTCTGCGACTGATGCGCCACCACCACTGTTTAACAATATCTTGTCACCAACTAGCGCAAGATCGCCACCAGTCTTAAAATTTCCCTTGGTGTCGGCATATAGATTTAAATCACTAGAACTTCCAATATCAACACCAGCACCAAAAATTGTAGTTTTGCCAAATGATCTTGCGGTGTATTTGTTTGTTTCAACATTGATTTCGTTGACACCAGTGATGTTTAATTTTTCTTCTGCGTTGATGTTGATATTCTTGTCGCTGTGTAAGTTTAGATCGCCTTCAGATCTAATGTTAAGTCCGCCAGCAGCATACACATGTAAATGTCCGTTGCTAGAAAACTCCATCCACACGCTGCCTTCGCTATTAATAATGTACATGACTTTTTTGTCATCATTCATTAATATCTGATGGCCAGACGAACTACGTAATCTTACTAGATTATCTATGCCTTCAATGTCGCCATCGTCCATAACAAAACTGTGGCCGCCACGACGTGCTCCAGTAGGCAAGTCAGCTTCTGTTACTGTACCAGCATCTACTTTGGCTAAAAAAGCATCTTGTGCGGCTGCTGGGAATCTACCAGGTGTACTAATACCAAATACTGCACTAGGACTTTCTCGTTGGCTACTGGATGTGACTGCGCCACGTGTGCGGTCTTTGTCAAGTCCTTGCTGTAAATATCTCTTAAACTGTTCTTCATGAACTGGTTTAGCATTGTTATAAAAGTTAGCATTGACACTACCTTCAATTTCTTCGTTAAACTCAGTAACTGGAACTCCGCTAACATCTTTGGTAATAGCGTTTTGTACATCTGCGGCTGTTTGATTATTATCAACATTGTTACCAGCTGCCAGTCCCGGTACCATGTAATGTCCTACTACGCCCGAATAAACACACGCAAACCAATAACCGCGATCTGGATCACCATTAGCAAATGTGATCAAGACTTGATTATTCAAGTCAGGCGGCACCATCCACATGCCGTATGTTTGAGGCGAGTCAGCAAAGTTGTTGTTTTTGCCAGCATTTGGATTGTATGTTACACCAAAGAATGGACTGGCATAGTTTACAGTTTTCCACGATGAAGGATCATCTTCATTGCCTCCCAGGTCCGGGATAAACACTTGTAATCTTCCAGCACGGGATGGGTCTAGGTTATTTTTAACAATACCCACAAATGTGGCGGTATCAAACTTGACACCACCTGCGGCATCTCTATCTGCCCATTTTGGTACTTTATTAACTAGTCTACTATTAGTTGCCATGTTTTATTTCCATATTATCTAGGTGCAGCACCTTTGTCTTTGAGTTGTGCTTCAATTGCAGTCATTCTAGCATTTGCTTCATTGAGAAGTTTAGTGTGGTACGCTATTGCAGCATCACGCTTATCAGGATCAACTATACTTGGATTGTTAGCGTTGTTTATTCTACGTTGTGCAGTTGCAGCATCC
>JAULBY010042011.1:0-13272 GCA_032358315.1 Ophiocytium majus
TCAGTGGGTAAAGCTTTTTACGGCGTATCTAAACCCTTACTAAAAAATATTAGTATAGATACAAATTTTACCAAATATTTGTTAGGAGTTGAAAATTCTAAGTACTATGAAAATAATGGGAATAAATATATTACAGAAACTACACATATAAACACCCATCATACAAAATCTTGCTTTGTATTGCCTCAACAAAGCTTAATTGAAAAAGATGGATCCTTTATAAACTGTATAGGTTTGGTCCAAAAAACTTACAGTATCCTTCGGCATGGGTTAGAACCTCTAGTATTTATAGAGAGTCTTTCAATATTGCATAAACAATTCAAAAATATTCGAAAATCCGAAACTAGTTTTAATAGTCTGGGGTCAAATGATTTAGCCCAAATAAAGAAATTAAGTTATAAATTGAAAATTATTACAAGCCCTATTAAAGTATTACTTGGTAATGTATACAATACAGATCGCTGTAGTAAAGCTTCTGTAACTTTGGCTAAAATAGGTGGGAATTCTTTAAAAGATTTTTGGACTTTCCTTTAAATCTTTTGATTAGAATAAAAACTTTTTGCCTTAATTCATTTTGTTTTGTGTTTTTTTTTTTTTAATTTCTTTATAATAAAGTCCTAGATAAATTTAATGCGGGAGGAAGATACTGTACCAATTTTATGCTGCATGCATGTCAAATGCAAAGAGAATCTTCTAGCTCACTTTAATACAAAAATATGCTTTTCCTATTTGAATTTGTATTTAATTTTTGTGTAAAAAATTAAAAGAAACTGGTATATTTAAAATCCATATTAGTTAAGAAATTTGAGATTTCGGGGTACTTATTCAAATTTTAAGTATATAGATGCAAACAGAAGCTACCTCTGGTCAAAGAAAAAGTTTAAAAGAAATCAAAAAAGTTAGTAGATTTTTTCGATATCCATGCAAATTACTTTCTAATTAAGGTTTACTTGTGTTTTTGTTGATTTCTTTGAGTAAATACAATAATTGGTTAAATTTAGTAAATTTGTTTTAAAAGTTTGGTCCTAATATTTATGCCTAAGTAGATATTTAAGATGTATAAAAAAATGTCAAATTCTCTATATGAGTCGCTGGAATTTTAATAGTTGGTTAGCTTTTATTGATTCTCATATTGTAGATTACCCTACCCCTGTTACCCTTAATTATAATTGGAGTTTTGGTTCCGCAGCTGGAATTTGTTTAGGAATCCAAATTTTTAGTGGTGTTTTTTTAGCAATACACTACACACCACACATTGATTATGCTTTTGCAAGTGTAGGACATAAAAATGATAATAGTATATTCACCACTAGAGCAATTTCAAATTCTACCCCTGTTTTTATGATTTCATTATAATTTTAGCTTAACAAATGCAAGCATTTCGTGGTCATTGCTTCTTCAAACTCAAGTACAAGGCTGCTTGCGGTGCCAAACCTGTGGGCGCAGGCAGTTCCAGTGCAACTGCGATGAATGGAAGAAATAGGTTATTATGGGGGCTGTGCAAGAGTTCTGCACAGTGCCTCTCCCCCCCCCCAATGCACAGTGCCCCCCCCCCCCCCAATTTGGAGAGTGCACAAGTGTGGTCGCGACATGCCTTCAGAACATGTGCAGTGACTTGTCAAAAAGCGCTCAAAACGCGCGCAGAAGCATCATCCGTCATTTGTCACGTGCACGGCTGTTTTCATATTTACATCACAGTGGTACCACGTACCAGCAGTATTTTTATCTTTTCCAAACAAAACTACTTCAACCCTTTTTCATTCTGTTGTCACTACCACAGGTGCAACTAATCAAGGGTGTCCACAAGTTTTGCAGGGAAGTCATGAGCCCGGCATTTTGTTTTTGGCTGCCGCACTTTGATACAGGGCCGATGCCACCGCCACTCCTGGTGTGTTGCCGCATTACGGTCTGTGTTCACAATAGCGATGGGTCATAGCTAGTCATAATCACGGCGTATAACGTACTACGTAGTAGTATTTCACATGTTATACAAAAACGTCGTTCTTCCACGTAGGTCTACGCTCCAAAACACGATCTTTACGTACGTTGTACGGCGCACATTTGCAAACTTTTTACGCTGTGACGCATCACTAGTGATAGCGTATTGCACGCGGCCACAGGATTGGGTAGCGAGCACTGCTGTGCGCGTGCCCCTGTCGGGCTCCCTGGCAGAACTTGAGACAGGATGCGCGGACTAGCGTGCAATTGGCAAAATCGCACCATGACCACGAGGGGAAAGGTACCGAATGGTACCGACACTTGAAACTACCTGGTACCGATACTTGAACTACATCTGGGGGGATCTAGCGTACTCCCGTCGCATCGCCCAATGGCGCACCAGCACTGTTCCCCACATCTGAACTTGCCTGGTACCCATACTCGTACTGTGGCTTGGGGGGGTCTAGCTCATCGTACGCCCAATGCCGCACCAGCAGTGGCACGTGCGCGCGGGCCAGCATGTCTGCGTGCGAAGCCCCTGAGGGCAGCACTGCCACATCCCCCAGCTCCTGCTCAGCAGAGAGTGGCGACAGCAGCAGCAGCAGCAGCAGCAGCAGCAGCGGCGGTGGTGGCAGCAGCAGCAGCAGCGGCGGTGGCAGCAGCAGCAGCAGCGGCGGTGGCAGTGGTGGAGCAGCAGTGGTTGTGGCGGCAGTGGTGGCACCAGCAGCAGCGGCGGCGACAGTGGTGGCAGCAGCAGTAGCAGTGGTGGCGGCAGTGGCAGTGGCAGTGGCCGCAGGCAGCGGTGGCAGCAGCAGCAGCAGCGGTGGCGACAGCGGCAGCAGCAGTAGCCGCAGGCAGCGGTGGCGGCAGTGGTGGTGACAGCGGCAGCAGCAGTGGCGGCAGCAGCAGGAGTAGGCACCGATGGCGGCAGCAGAGGTGGCAGCAGAAGTGGCGGCGGCAGCAGAGGTGGCAGCAGAAGTGGCGGCGGCAGCAGTGTCAGCAGCAGGTGAGTTGAAGTTGAAGTACCAGTAGCAGCAGGGCGGCAGCCGCAGTAGCGACGGCAGCATTCAGCAGCAGCGCCGCCAGCAGCAGCAGGGCACAAATGGCAAGTTGTGCATTCCAGTGCAACAAAGAGAAAAAAATGCACGCACGTCAAGGCGTCATCCCGCTGGCACCATGTCAGGCAGTGTGCCAGCAGTCAACCCCGCAGTGCACCAGGCAGCTGCACAACTTCAACTTCAACTCACCTCCCAGCGCATCTGTGCACGCGCACCCCTGCAACGGAGCTGTTGGTATGCACCAACCGCGTCCAGTCTCAAGTGCTTCGGACCACACAGAGGAGCAGCTACCCAACTTCAACATCAACTTCAACTCACCTCCTCGAGCCACCATCCGCCCGGCACCCCTCTGCGCCCAACCCCTCGCATTTATCAGTGCGCTTTAAAACCACGGGCGCACAGGCCAGCAGCAGCCCAACTTCAAGTTTCATAGGTCTGAATTATTACAGAAGACGTTGACATGGACCGATACAGTAGTACTTCAACTCACCTATCGCTTCCCCCCCCCGCGCCCCACACCCCTGCAGAAAGTTGTGGCAGAGCGCGCCCGCACGTGGCAGCGTGTTGAGCGCCGCCATGTTGTAGGGCTCAACTTCAAGTACAACTTCAACTTCATCTCACCTCCTGGGCACCCCCGGCGCCCCGCACCCGCGCAAAAAGTCGTGGTACAGCCCCCCCCCCCCCGTGGCAGCTATTGAGCGCCGCCATGTTGTAGGGATCAACCTCACGTAAAACTTCAGATCAAACTTCAACTCACCTCCTGGAGCACCCCCGGCGCCCCGCACCCGCGCAGAAAGTCGTGGTACAGCCCCCCCCCCCGTGGCAGGTTGTTGAGCGCCGCCATGTTGTACCAGGCAGGGTAGGGCACGTCCGCGTGGTGGTGGTGCAGGCTGGAGTGCTGCCTGCTCCGCCGCCGCCACAGCAGCGGCAGCAGCGACGGCAGCAGCAGCAGCAGCAGCAGAAGCAATGGCGGTAGTGGCGGTGGCGGCAGCAGTGGCAGCAGCAGCAGCGACGGCAGTGGCGGCCGCAGCGGCAGCAGCAGCAGCGGCGGCGGTGGCCGCGGCAGCAGCAGCAGCAGCGGCGGCGGCGGCGGTGGCAGCGGCAGCAGCAGCAGCAGCAGTAGTGGCGGCGGCGGTGGTGGCAGCGGCGGCAGCAGCAGCAGCAGCAGCGGCGGCGGTGGCAGTGGCAGCAGCAACAGCAGCAGCAGCGGCGGCGGTGGCAGCGGCAGCCGCGGCGGCACCAGTGACAGCGGTGGCGCGGCGGCGGTGGCGGCGGCGGTGGCAGCACCAGGGACGGCGGTGGCGGCGGGAGCAGCAGCAGCAGCGACGGCGGTGGCGGCGGCGGTGGCAGCAGCAATGGCGGTGGCGATGACAGGGGCAGCAGCAGCAGCAGCAGCAGCAGAAGCAATGGCGGCGGCAGCGGTAGTAGCAGCAGCAGCAGCAACAATGCTCAGTGGTAGCACAGCATGGCCAACGTTGGAAGCGAGCATGTCCACAAAGGAGCCGAGTGACAAATCACAACAAATGTTCATGAATTGCGCTGCCGTCTGCGGTGAATTTCATATTCACTCTCACTCACATGTACATGCCCACGAAGGTGTCCCGCACGAGCGTGCGGTGCAGGCATACAAACATGCATGCTCATGACTTGCTCTGCCGTTGTGGTGAATTTCATTCACTCTCACTCACTTTTTCACGCCCACAAAGGTGTCCCGCACCAGCGTGCGGTTCAGGCATACAAACATGCATGTGCATGCGCATGCGCTACCACGGTGCAGGCATACAACCATGCATGTTCATGAATTGCTCTGCCATCTGCAGTGATTTCATACTCACTTGTTCATGCCCACAAAGGTGTCCAGCACGAGCGTGCGGTTCAGGCTGTACGCCTCCCAGAGCGCACAGGACATTGAAAACCTGCACCGCATGTTTTTACACAACAGTGCAGCGGCAGCGGCAGCAGCTGAAGGTGCTCAGCAGCCCAACTTCAATCAACTTCAATCCCGCCATTTTTGTGACAACTTAAACTGTTGCATGCGAAGGAACCAACGTATGTGAACTTGAACTTTTACGTTGGGGTCCCCACAAGCCTCCAGGTATGACACTCACTGACTGCGAGTAATTTGCTTTCTCTCACAGAAGCTGCTATTGCTTTGCTGCAACCAAGTACCATATCAAAACACATACTATGTAGTAGTCTGCTACAGTATGGCAACAGTCAACATGCACACGCACATGCACACACACATGCACACACACACACAGTATACATACGTGGTGTATCAGGTGGGGGCGTGGGTGGCGGGTTCACTGTGTGCTGACAGGTCATCGGCACATCAACACAACTGCTTGCAACTGACGTGCACAACGTGCACTGCTTGCTACTAGCGGCAACTGGAGAATGCCTCAGAAGTACTTCAACACCACTGCTTGCAAGTTCAACAACAGCTGCTTGCCACCTGTACAGTGTGCACCGCTTACTACTGGCGGCAAATGGAGTACACTTCAGAAGTACTACCTTGCCCAAAAGGCCAGGGCACACACATGTGCCAAGGCCGCAGCGGCATCCCCACGCAACACTGGAAATGCACATGTAGGGCTGGTGATGACCTGGTGGACAAATCACCCCACGGGCTGCAGCCTGGCATTTTGCCCCAGCCGTGACAGCGCCTGCGCTTAGAAAAAAATTCGGCCTCTTTTGCCAACACACCAGTGGCCAGAGCCGTGAGGCTGCCCACTGCATGAGCTGAGGCGATCCCACACACACCATGACATACGCCAGCGCATCGGACTCAATGTCTGCGGGACTGAAGTACGTATGTGTGTACGAAGTACTTTGAAGTATGCCCTGACATGTGCTTGTACTCAATACTTGTGAGTGTACTCACCACTTGTGGCTGTGCCCCGCCATGAAGTCCATGATGTTGCGCGACCACAGCAGGAACCTCTGCCCCCGGCACTCCTGCCAAGCACATCAAAGACACACGCGCGCAACGCAGCATAGTCGTTAGCCCAGTCTCCATGTTACGCTTCATGCTTCATAGTACTAGTATACTTCAACTAGTAAACTTCAACTAGTAGTATACCACCGGTACTATTGCTTGCTTTTGGTGGTGCTTGTTCACTCTGTGCCTTCGTGTGCACATGCTGCGGGGCATGTGCCGTCGCCACGCGCATTCTGGAATGCAAGGCTGGGGCTCTTGCACGCCAACAAGGTGCAAATAAATAGAGCTACTAGTGTGTCATGCACACACACACACACACCACGCAGCAGCCTAAGCCCTCAGGGGTAGTGGGTCGGCACTCCTGTCCACCACGCAAGCTTTTTTGTAAACGATCGAAGATTTCATG
The DNA here is from genome assembly GCA_032358315.1 of Ophiocytium majus. Classification (NCBI taxonomy): domain Eukaryota; class Xanthophyceae; order Mischococcales; family Ophiocytiaceae; genus Ophiocytium; species Ophiocytium majus. The sequence goes on from JAULBY010042011.1 coordinate 6,347, forward strand.
TTTCCTATCCTAAAGCCCCTACTTTCCAGGCGTAAACAAAGCTAAACAAAGTTCTACAAAAAAATCAAACTGCCACGTGTGCACAGCACACACAGCTGCTGTCAGGGGCACCCACCAGCATTTGCCCTGCCTGTAACTCGCTCCATGGATGAAAAAGATATATGAAAAATAATAAAATCAAAAATTATTAAGTGGTTGTCAGCAGTCAGCACTCTAACGGACTTGTCGACCAGCGGCCTGCTGGGCGGCTGTGACTCATGGCTTCTTTGTACGCTTTCCACCCGTGCGCTGCGAATTGCAGTGCAGATGCCCTTGGGAGGGGGAGTCTGCAGTTGCAACGTAATACTTTTGAAGTACCGTCACTTTTTTTGGAGCACTTCGGCGCTCGATACCGGTGCCACAGGAGTATTTAATGAGTTGAGAGGGTAGTTGCAAGGGACCAAGGTAGTTCAGTACTACATATAACTACAATACTTTTTGTATTACAGTACTTAGTACTTCAGTATTATTTTTATTGTTATTGTCACTTAAATACTCAGGAATTGAGAGAATTTGTTTTATGGGACTCTGGCGCATGTGACCCTCTGCGGTAAACACTGCGCCCAGCTGCACTGACTGCGCAGATGAAAAATGTTCTGGCAATTGTCTTTACTTTCTTAGTTGACCACTCCTAAATACCGGTAACATTGTAAGCAGCTAGATAACCATAACCAAAGGTCAAGAGATATGCAAATATAAATCCCACTGATCACCGTCTGGGGCAGGCTTGCCTGGGATCGAGACAAATGTACTACTAGTATGTGCACTGGTATTCATACATGTGCTTCTACTACTGGCAGTTGTGTTAGCTGGGCATTAACAGGAGTTTGGTCTCCCTGTCTAGGTGTGTACCATACACACAGACGAAATACTTCAGAAACACCTGTGATGTCCTTAAGTATGCTACAAGGAAGTACATTGTAATGTGTACTTGTACCTCAGAAGGTATTAAACTATCCCACTTGGGGCGCGACCAGTGTACGTGTACCTCAGAAGGTATTAAACTCCACTTGGGGCGCGACCAGTATAGACTTGTACCAATACCAATAGAAGTACATTACGACAGTATTTATAAATGAATGACTGTAAGCATTTTTTTGGGGTACTTCTGCTGAGCTCCGCTTGGGACGCAGAAAGCCCTGTGCACATGGTTGTGCGCGACTGGAAATGGCCAATCATGCCGCCTTCGCCGAGCTGAGCTGCTGAGCATGGCGGTCCTGGCCGTCAAGACCACCATGCGCAGCATATGGAAATGGATGTAATATTAGTATCACACGGTACTCTTACAATGATGATCATAAAATACAATCACTACATGCTGGCCAGCCCCAAGCAGCGTTTCAGGCGGCTGGTAGGGGACCCGTCAGCGGACACGTGTCGGCGAACTTAAGAAAAAACCTTGTACTCTCACAAACACTAGTGGTGGTGGATGCTGAAGGTGACGCGCCGGCCAGCACCAGAGCCTGACCAGACCACATCGATGTACTGTAGTTCAACTATAGTACTTCAACTACAGTAGTCCAAGTGCCACAGTTCTTTCCACGCCGCCACCACCTGCACACTGGTCGTTGTGCAGGGTGCCCGCCGCTTCAACACCCACACTTTATCCACCAGGCCACGCGGCGGTGGCGTCATGCTGAGACCAGTCGCTCGCTAACAGTGGAAGAAAACAAGTAGGTTGCTAAGCCCAGCCGTGGCTGGGGGGATGCCAGGCCGAAGCCTTAGGGGTGGACTAGCCACCTGGTCAACACCAAATAGCCCCACCCTGCACGCGCCAGTCCCTAGTATTGAGGGTAAGGGATGCAGAGTAATATTACCAACAAGCTTGCAAACTTTTTTTACGACAGCACTGCGGGCACATTGCTCCAGCCTAGAACAAAGTCTGAGGTTCTAATGTACTTTTGCGGGCGGAGCTGGCCCCTGCAGCTTCACTCTACTCACCTGCACAGTTTTCTGCGGCGCGGGTGGCGGTTGCGGCAGGAAGTCCCTCTTCCTGAGCCAGTCCTCGTCCGTGAAGGGCGAGTGAGTGCAAAACTTCACAGTGTGGTGCACCCTGCGCTTGACGCCTCGGCAAGGGCCCCACATCACTCTCCTCTTTCTATTGATGCACTCAGTGGTCAGGAGGGCGAACTGGACGTCGCCTGGGGTGTCGGTGGTGGCCAGAGCCTCCACCACAGCTGCCTCCGTCTGGGTGACTATGGTGTGCACTGCCAGGGCGCAGCACCTGTCTGCTGCCTCCCCTTCAAGGTCAGCGCAGTCATCCCCCAGATGTTGTGCAGCGGCACCCCCAGTGCCAGTCGACCAACCAGCCACCACCGCCACCACCGCCAGCGCCACCGCCACCCGCCATGCCGACAGCTGCTTCAGCTGCTGCAGTCGTGGCCGCCGCCCCCTTGGCGCTCGCATACCCTTCGGCACACCAAGCTGCCTGCTGTGGCTGTGCCAAATAAAACAGATCTCGAGGGATGACGGCAGAACGAACGGAACGGTCCGCGGTAGCCAGCCGGTTTCGTGAAACATTGTGCGGAGCTTCAGCCCCCATCATCAGCGGCAGGCAGCAGGCACCACGTGACGCACCTGCTCCTTGGAGTGAGGGGCCACAGAGGTGCTGAGAGGGGGGGGGGTTGTTGCGCGATGTGCCGGGCGCACGGCAGCGACGACCTAATCATGCTCCCACGGTCAGCAGCTGCCGAAGCGCCGGCGACAACCCTCGATGCAAGCCTGCTGAAGCGGCAGCAGCAGCCACGACCACAGCAGCCTCAGCAGCAGCCATGTCTGATGCTGTCACCGCCCGCCCTGTACAGCAACGCGGCCAGCACGGCGGAGACCAAGTCTCACAACGGCATTGGCAAGCTGCTGGTGAGGAAACAGTGTACACAAGTACGCTGCCTACAGACTACTTGCTGACATCCGTTTCTCTTCCTGCTGGCTGCTTCCGCACGTTGTGGCTGGCGCAGCGCGGGCTTTCCATGACTGTGCGGCAGTGTGACTGCTGCTGCGTCGTTATGTCAACAAGGCTGGGCTGCCCCGCCCACCATCACCTCCATAGCAGTAGCATACATGAATCACGGGGCGGCCGTGGGGGCCCCGCACACACGCGGAAATAGCGCCCACACACCGCTTCAGTGGCACACGCCGGCATGCCTCAGCTGCTCCCGCTGTCGTGGCAGACGCATGTGCAGCCGAAAATAGCTGTGCCGGCGTATATTGCTGCTAACAAACAAGCAGGCAGGAGCAGGCCACGGCATGCCAGCACCCATTTGATGGCCTCCGACCGTGTGTGGTTCTCCATTTGTTGCCGCATGAGCCGGTAGTGTGAGCACTGCCGAGCTGCTGACAACACCTTGGTTACCATGATGTGCACCATGCACAGCGTGTGGCAGTCACAGCAGCACCACTGGCAATTTAGGCCCCAACACTCTATCTCGGCACAGTTTTTGTGGTGCCAGTGCTTCTCATCATCACACTTTTGCTGGGTGTCCTGCCAGGCCTCAGAACGCACACTGCTGTCTGGTGTTTTCACCAGGTGGGCTGATCACCCCACAGGCTTCGGCCTGGCATTTCTTCCCCAGCCACGGCAGTAACTGGGCTAGCCAACCTTTTACGTTTCTTTAACTATTGCTTGAGGGTGGTGGCTCCATGCTTGAGGCTACACAGTAACATGCGCAACGGTGTCTGCTGGTAGCTCTGGCACCTGCGCCACTGCCGCGCCTTGTGCCAGGAAAAAAACCGCTGCCAGCTAATCCTGCCGTGGTGCCTCACACTGCTGCTATGCTCACGGCTGGGTGGCGTGCATGTAGTAATAGCGGCATGAGTCCCAGTCATAAACAGCTTCATGCCTCAGCGAACGAGCACTTCTTCATTGCATGACCAATTTCGCATCCTCAACTGTTGCCAACCTTGTCAGCATATGATGCCGCTTGTACTCGCACGAAACTCCGTTGAGGGCCCAGAAAGCGCAGTGCACATCAGGTTGTTACTACTTCGACGAAGTACTTGCGAAGTACAGTGCCCGGTATATATCTATCTATCTATCTATATAATACATACCATGCGGTATATATTTTGTATATATGTATATATGGTATTTATATTATAGTTCTAGAAGTAGACTCTTCTAGAAGTATACAACTATTGTACTGTAGTACTACATACTTGAAGTAGTTGCACAGCCATTTGCACTTGGGGGCGTGCAAGAGCCCATGCCAAGCATGCCAGCACCCTCGTGGCCATGGCACTTGCCCAGCAGCATATGCACACGAACACACGAAAGTACCAACTTTAACCTTAATAAGTGCTGTGACGGATGCATGTGCTGTGCAGGTGCTGGCCTTTCTGTCGGGTACGCACGTGGGCTTTGGAGGGCTGCTGGCAATTACAGTGGGAGGCGCCATCCCAGGAATTGCTGAGGAAAATCCCGGCCTCCAGAAGTTTATATTGGGAGCAAGTGAGACCGCTCGGCTACGCTGCAGGGTTCGCAGTCCGCGTTACACTGCAGTGTTTGCAGTCATGCATCGTTGAACTACTTCAGGTTGGAGCTAAAGGTTTTGCTGTGCGAGGAAAATCTCGGAGGCCTTATCTTGGGAGCAAGTGAGACTGTTGGCTACACTGCAGTGTTTACTGTCACACATGTTGAGCAAAACCTACTTTAGGGAGAAGTGAAAGGTTGCCAAGCCCAGATACTGCCATGCTGGTGAGAATTGCCAGGCTAAACCGCGTGCTGTGATTTCTCCGCCTGGGGAACGCCAGTGATCGCCCCCGCCCTACACGTGTTGGTGTTTGCCAGTGCTGTGTCTGTCAACTACTGGTAGTGCACTAACAACAATAGCAGTACATTAAGAAAAAAAAACGAAATACCACACTGGTATTTGAAACCCAACTGCCACACAGGTGACCTTCCCTGACACTGCACGCCTGCCGCTGTACCGTGCCGCCCCTGACAGTTGGGCTGCCCTTTGTCCATGCATGGTGGCACATCAGTACGTTACATACTAGTGCACCAACAAAAAGTAAAGTTACACTCAATAAAAGTACGAAACACCGTGCTGGTATTGAAACCCAACTGCCAGATTCGACCTTCCTTGACACCGCACGCGCCTGCCGCTCTACCGTGCCGCCCCTGCCAGTTGGGCTGCGCGTTGGTCTGTACGAACATAGGTCTTACATACCATTTCCACATCTGACGTTCCCTAATGCTGCACCCCCCTGCCGCTGTGCCGTGCTGTCCCTGCCAGTTGGGCTGCCCTTCGGCCTCTACATGGTGGTGGCGGCGGGTGGAGAGCTGTTCACCAGCAACGTGGCTACGCTCACGGCAGGTGTTCTTGAGGGGTCTGCCTCAGCAGGTGCACTCGCTAAGGTGTGCGCACATCGAACCCCATTCAGCCACTATAAATACTACCAGCTTGCTAAGGTTGCACACATGGGACCCCTTCACCCACTATTATACTACTAACTTGCAACGGTTTGCGCACATAAACCCTTTCATTCACTTATTAGATCTACTAGCTTGCCAAGGCGTGCGCACATCGAACACCTATCAACCAGTATCAATGCTACTAGCTTGATAAGGTTTGCGCACATAAAATCCCTTCACCAGCTACGTGGCCATGCTCACGGGAAGCGTCCTGGAGGCATCTGCATCAGCAGGCGCATCCGCTAAGGTGCGCGGGCAACATTAACCTCCTTCCAGCCGCTATTACTACGTGGTACTTAATAGTACTAGGTTGCTAGGGTGTGCGCGCATGAAGCCCCTTGCCACCCCACTACTACAAACACTACTGGTGTAGCTCGCTGCTATTACTGTACCTCTGAAGTACATGCTGAGGTTTGCGCACATGAGACCCCATTCACCCTCTATTGTTACCAGGTTGCTAAGGTTTGCGCACATGAAGCCTCTTGCCAGCCTACTACTAGTAGTACTGGTGTACCTCGCTGCTAATACTCATGTACCAGAGCTGGGTGCACTCCTACCTCGCCAACTTTGCAGGCCCGCTGGCACTGGCATACACTACATGGTGCACGACAATACATGCACATAAATATACACATACCCATGTACATACAACTACCACGGTATACAGTTCTGAAGTACCTCGGTATTACAGCATAGTACACACCTTATGTGCCCACACCAGTGGTTGCGCTGAACACAAGACCTGTTGCTGCTGCCCTCCACCGCCAGAGCTTGGTGCTATCATACCTCGCCAACCTTGCAGGCCCGCTGTCACTGGCATACACTACATGTGCGCTACATACATGCACATATAAACGCATACACATTTATGTATATACACATGTACTACAGTAGTATGTGCCCCTGCATACCTCGGTATGTAGCACCATATACACCTTGTGAAAGAAACCAAGAAGGTGACTGAGCCCTTGTGTGCCCACCCCCAGTGGTTGCGCTGAACACAAGACCTGCTGCTGCTGTCCCCCACCGCCAGAGCTGGGTGCTCTCATACCTCGGCAACTTTGCGGGCGCGCTGGCACTGGCATACACTACATCGTGCAATACAACACATACTTCTAAGAAGTATATATACACATACCCTTGTACATACACGTGTATACCTCGGTTTACAGCACAGCGCACACCGTATGTACCCACACCAGTCATGACACTGAGCACAACACCTGGCTGCTGCCGCCCCTGATGAGTGCCCAGAGCTGGGCGCTCTGATACCTAGGGAACTTTGCGGGTGTGATGGCACTGGCATACATTGCGCACTACAATACATCATCATACATAAACATGTCCGAGTAGTGCTCTGGTAACATGCCAGGCTTCCCTTAGAGTACTGAGCATTGCCAGTTTTTTCGCTACCTGTCTGACTTTCTGGTCACACGCACCGTGTGCAAAGGGCTTTCCGCGCCCTAAGCGGAGT
>JAULBY010042022.1:0-13270 GCA_032358315.1 Ophiocytium majus
CTGTTGCCATCAGTGGACCCTGGCACACCGCGCTTGAGCAGCCACCTGACCACCCCAGGGGTGCGTTTGGGTGTGTGGCGGAAACCTCGTTTTGAGCTGCTCTCGTCGCGGGCGATCGAATGGTGGTACTTACGGGTGTTAACTGCTTCATAGTCAAAACATACAGAAAACCGGTCGCCGGGAGGGCCAAAATGACCCCCTCTGGGGCCGCGGATGCAGGGGGGGGGGTGGGGCAGCTGGGACCCCGGGGCACGTGAGACGCCGGGCATTGAAGAAAACAAAGCCAGTGCGACAAACAAAACTGAGACGCCCCCCCCACCCAACCCCCCCCAGCGCCGCCGCCGCGCTACTGTGCTCTGCGGCACGCCCTCTCTTTATGAACCACATGCGGTGCCGCACGCCGCATCCGCCCGGCCGGAGCGCCACCGTCAACGTCGTCAGGCGCTCTCTTGGCTTGACTTCCCAGTTGCATGCGCGCGCATGAGGCCCTCTGCAGGGGAGGGAGATCAGCTGCCACACGCGCGGCGCGCGCGCACGATGGCTGTAATAAGCGGGGCAGGTGCAGCAGTAGCTGCAGCGGCGCCAAAGGTGGGAACACCAGCAGAGCAGCAGCAGCGGCGGCGTGGGTGGTACCGGCAGCAACCAGCAGTTGCGACTACAATTGCTTAAGCGGGGTGCAAGCAGCAGCGCAAGCACTGTGGCAGCAGCAACAACGACGTAACGGCCTTGCAGCTCTAGCCTTGGTCACTTATAACCGGGTTGCTGGGTCTCGGAGAAGGCAGAGCCAGGGGGCTGCAGCTATTGCTGTGCAGCAGCAGGCCGCTTGCCCCCCCCGCCGTGCTCCCTCCACCGTCCAGGGGTAGCCACCATGTTCATCTTCAAGGCGTCGGGAAGGTGGTGAAGTGCAGGCTTGGTAAGCCGCAGGAGCAGGACGGCAGGACAGCGACGTAGGACAGCACAGCGACGCAGGGCAGGAAGATGACGGTGCCTCCGCGTGCCGATGCTGCTGAGGCTGCAGCAGCTGGTGCGGGTGAACAGCAGATCCAGGGGACAGCCGCAGCACCAGCGGCAGCGCCTGCGGCAGCCTGCGACCTTAGGGTGAGGGGCAGAACAACCCAGGAAACACCAACCGTGCATGAACTCCTGCAAATTCGCTGGTTCAGAAGTCGTCTGGGCTGCACCAAAGTTCGAGCTGTAGCATGCTTTCCTGGAGCCCACCAGCAATTTTGACATCATCCACCCGTATCATGAATGCAAGGCGGTACCACTGACTGAACTTACTCGAGTGATCAGGCTGCATGTACTACAGCAACGCATGTACTTCAGAAGGTTTTGCCGTATCGATGATCGGCTTGAGAGCTGTACACTGCAATGCCCCAGCAACTGATACCTATCTGTGGCAACATGTGCCCATTTGCTGCCGTACGGACCAGCTTGGAGTCTCCAGGCATGGCTGAGGATAGACAACTAGATAGCACAACCTGCGAAGACCGTTGCCACACTGCTACCATTGTGGTACCTGACACATCAGGTTTGTGCGTTGTGGCTGCCTGTTTTTGCACCTTCATGCAGGGGGCGGTTGACAAGGAAACTGTTGCCGCTTGCAGCGGCGCTGACACCACACCAAGTGCATCAGCTGCTCAGCCTGCAACAGCACCTGCAGTGGGCAATGTGGCACCCTCTGCAGAGGAGCTTCAAGCACAACTTCAAGCTTTACTGTCTGCGGCGAATGCCATTGCTGCACAACTGCAGGTGAGGTTGCATGCGACTCACTGGGTCCCATCCCAGGCGCCACATGCCACAAACCTGGTAATCGCAGCCGGACCGTTTGGCTAGCAGCTGCTAGCTGTGGGCATTGATGCTACTAGTAGTGCTGGTGGTTCCCATTGATGAGATTCGATAGGCTACTGCACTCCACTGCTTCTGAAGACTACAGAGGCATGCAGCAGCAGCATAACTGACCTCCATTGATGTGGGCTCTACTAGACGTACGGGTACTGAAGTACATGCATGTTTGAACTAGTTCAAAGTACATGTGCGTGAAGTATGTGCGTGAAGTATGTGGTACGCTAAATAGCAAATCTTTGCAGCAAGGTGCACTATTCTTGGGAGGTTTGTACATCTGAAGTATGTCAAAGTGTATGTGACTGACCAATGGGCTTTCGCAGGTGCTCTGTCACAATGGGGTCCAGGTTTGAGCACCCAGCTTCATGTTATGTACACCAGGTGTTGTGCATGAGAGGGCCCCGGGTGGCGCCAGCGTCAGGCACTGCCTCACCGAGCACCACCCCTGCCCCCCCCCCTACCGATAACCACACCAGCACGTTTCTGCGTGCAAAGGACGTCAGACGCCGCCGACGCCTTCGCGCCCGCACTCTGGAGGCCTCATGTCACCCGTGATCATTGGGAAGCCAGGCAGTGACTGACAGTGTTACAGTGTGCGCATTATATGGGCCTCACCCGCGCATAGACTACAGTGTGCCATATACGCTGTACATAGTTGCGTACTTCAAGTACATGTTGTGCCGCAGATGCCACGTGTACGTATGATCGTCCGTTACGTTTGTTCAACTGCCACATGTACTAGCAGCATTTATTTGCTTATATGATTGTCAAAGCACTGGTAGCGTTCGCGCTGCATAAACTACGTGAAGAACATGCTCATTGATTGTGCAAAAAATGCTTTGTCACGACCTATTTCGTACTTCAAGTAGTTTTTTTAGGTACCTATGTACGGTGCACTGGACTTCGAAGTATGTACAGGTAAATCATTCCACAGAAGCAGTTTGAAATAATGGTTTGCAATGGATCAGTAATGCACGTACTGTAAGCGACAGAGTTCAATGAGGGGTCTTATATAAACCAGTGGCTGTTGGGCAAAGGCATACAACCTGGTGATACCGCCCCGTGAGGCTGATGTGGCGCTGCCATGGTTGAACAAGGGAGACATGCTGTATAGCGACGGGGGCGGCACCATGTATGTACTTCAAAAGTATAATATGGAGGGTTGAAGTCGGCCGGGTGCGTGACGCGTTGGCTCTTGGGGAGCTCAGGCACCACAAAATTTGCTTCTGTGCAACGGAGATGTCGAGCGAGAGGCAGCCCTTGCGGCTGCGACAGCGGCAGCGCCATGCTGCTCACCGTTACCAGCAGCTTCAGCAGAATCAAGAGCCGGTGCCTGTCCGAATTTTCCTTCCGTGCACAGCCTTGACACATTACCAACTTCGGTCCCACAACTGCGCACTTTGCCTATTTGACAAACTACAAACTACGGTTCCGCAACCTCACACTTTGCCTGCACATTTTGGCATGCTGCAAGGACGTGACGCGGGGGGGGCGCCTCCCGCTGCTACTGCCGGGAGGGACTTTGTAAAACGCGCGAATGTTGTGTAAAGTCACCCGTGGTGGCGACAGGACACCCCACTTGTAGCAACCCGCGCTGTCGTTATGGTCGTCATTTATGGTACCTATGACACTTTTCTTGACCTTGCTTACGATGCCTACTTCAAGTGGTAGCACATTCAACAAGGCAGCGCTCAACGTGGCCGTGCTAGTGGTATTACTCACTACCTGACACTGCTAATTGGTACTTCCAGGAGCAAAAGAAACTACTGTAAGCCCCTTTGTAACACAGTGAACGTACATGCATGGGCTGATGTGCACTAGCCTTCGCCTCGACCTGGAGGGAACGGATGCCTTGGCCTTGTACATGTACTAGTAAATACCATCCGCTTCAGGCGGGCCTGACCACAGGGTTGTCCACTGAGTAATACTCCGAAGTACGTTACTGTACAGCCACTACTGTACAGCAACAAGCCGACAAGCCGCCACTCTGGGGCCCCCCGGCCTGGCTCGCCGGCGTGACAGGGCAGCAGCAGCCGCTTGGCTTTGCCGGCCATGGCGTCAAACACTGATGAGTGTCCAGCCCTTCTGCGACGAACAAGTATACGTCAAGTACGATGTATACAATGGGCGGACAGGCTGACTGCCAAGCCAGAAGCTTCACACAGCAGCAGCAGATGCGAGCGGCACACACCACGAAGGTGCCATGAACTTCAAGGACGTGTTGACAGTGAGCGGCTGACACACAGCTCGTGTTTTGCACTGTTTGCTTCACTGTGGTTGCTTCTTGTTGACCAGCTGACCCTGGCTAACCAGCTGGCCAGCTTCGCACACCAGCCTGGCAGTGGCACCAGCAGCCCGCCGGCAAGCGCCACAGCCAGCAATCCACCACCAGCGCAGCAGCCTCTACATCAGGTGCGCATCTGCAGCTGTGTCTCATGGTGGCTGCGCCAAGAACTTGTCAACCACGCAAGGCCACCGGGCATGTAAAAGTGATATCATAATGGTCAGTATGCACCACAGCACTGTAGTCACTGCGGGTTATTGCTGCGAGCACAAGCTTTGAAGGTTGCGGCAAAGCTGGAGTGTGAACAAGGAATGCGCCTCTTGGCTCACGCCTTGAAAGAAGGAAAGGCCTGCTATTCGCTGGTGCACACCTAGTCACACAAGTTGGAAAACGTTGCAGCGCAATACCAAAGTTCAGCTTGGAGCTGACAGTACCAGCAGGTCGTGCACTGTCTATGACACCTGTATTTGGTACAGTCCACGTAAGCGTCCTTCACAAAATCTTACTTGCGTACTACTGCCAGTACATGTACATACTTATTTATAAGTGTGCATGTATGCATGTATTGCAGTAAGCACTGCAAAAATTCGTGTCACCAAGGGGACACGCCGCAGTATCATTACGTTGAAGCTGCTGTACATCTCGGCGACGACCCAGCTGTATTTGCAGGCACAAACTCCAAGCTACCACTGGCATGACCACCAAGCTACCGCATGACAGTGGTGGCTAGCAGCCCATGGCGAGGGCTGGCAGCTAAGCGCCTTGCTGCCGTGTGTTCAGGCATGACATGTAGCACTGCTGAAGTATGATCAAGGTTATCTGAATCAGCCGTAGGGTAAAAGGTGTCTTACTAGCAGTAGCCCTAGGTTCTGCCGTTACAGGAGCGAAGCACCATGGTAGGGCAGGACATGTGGGGTCATCTCAAGCGCATAGCGCGATCAGGCACCCTGAATGGGCTAACCACCAGTGCCTTTCAGCTCAGGGGTAAGGTCGTGCTAGTGACTCCAAACCAACACGGTCCGGGTTCTAAACTGTGTTGGGGCTCTGCACCTCGGCTTTTTCCCTGATGGCTGGGACCCTGGATATATAACATTCCCCCCAGTGTGGATGTGGGCTGCTGGGCGCCATGGCTTACCAATCCATTTTATAGCTTGCTAGTGCCTTTTGGTGCTGCCGGCAGCTCTGAATACGAAGTGTTGGCAGGGGGGGGAGGACTGTGGTGGGCCACCCTGAGTACGGAGGCCGCCGCTGAGTGCGCAAGGCCTTTTCGCTCAGTGCCACGGGCTTGTTAAGGCCGGATACTTGGAGCCATGTGGCCCTCAACCCACGTGCGCCTATCAGTGCTGTTACAGGTTGGGGATGCTCTCGAGTGCAGTTTCAAAACAACAGTTTTTGATGCCTAAGTGGTTAGGTGGGATATGCTACGAGGCCTTGCTCGTGCTTTGTATGGTGCGTATACTACTCAAGCCCTAGCCTGCCCGTGGCTCACGCCTACTTGCCAGCAGGCACTTCCTGTTGTTGACTGGGCTAAGTTGTGAGCATGCCTGCATGGTGCTGGCCAATAATTGCTTCATGCTGGCTTGCACGACACCGGCTCTTGCACGCCCACAAGTGCAAATAATTCAGCAGTGCCCTAGTGAGTTTTGGGAACATAGCCTTTGTCATCTTACGCGACTAAGGAGTGCGGTTGTTGCAAGCTGCTGTGGCTGGCGACAACGTCAAATGATGCTGTCACGAGTTGGCAAAACAGCCGGGGCCTCACTGCTGAACGAGTGCCCAGCATTCCTGGAGTACACGAAGTATTACCCCGCTAAAACCAAGACTTTTGGCAGCAGCAGCGGTGACACAACAGGACACCTCGCTCAGTGTGAGCTGTTAGGTCGTTCACCATGATGCTGAGCTCAGCAGGGCTACACCACACATTATGCTGTCCACTGTACCTGTTTGAAGTTAATTAATTTTTACTGCACCACATACAGTGATTTAGCGTACATACTTCAGCGCATGCATACCTGGGGTGGCAAAAACACTGGTGATGCTGAATACCACCCATGCCAACATGCGGCCGCAGCAGCCATCAAGCTGAACTTCTAGGTGCACCGGATGCCCCGCTTTGCAGGAGGTGGCGGAACCGGCTGCTGCAGGGGCTACAGTGGGGCCTACGCCTGTGCCAAGTGGTGACATCACTGCCGCCGCCACCCTTGTGACGGTAAGTGGTGCAGGCCACCGTACACGGGGCCTCAATCCATCGCCATTGCAAATGCAAGTGTGTTGCCCGGTGACTGTTGCCACGTAACTTACTGTACTGTATATAACCAGGCAATGCAGATTTGAGGAACAAGTGCGGAGATGACCGCAGATAAAGGAAGTTCACGCAGGCCTGTCGAAGAGACTAACAGACTTCAGCGACTCAGTGGTTTATAAGACCGGGCACTTTGGTTAAGCCCCCCCCCCCAAAAAAAAACAGGTGCCAACCAGCTGAAGGTTTAGGGCTGTGCAGCGGCCGCACTAGCAGCACTTTGCTAGAAAACTTCGCCTGTGCAGCCATTGCGGCTGAATGCATCGCAAATATGGTCCATGTAGTGCGTGCGCGCCATTTGTGGATTGCACAGGCTTGCAAAATTTGCAACCAGCTTCTCATACCCCAGTCTTACTCACGGTGATAAGGTGCTGGGGGCGCACTTTGTGCAGGCTGAACTTGGTCAGAAGACCCACGTTAGATAAGACTGCCATCTTAAAGAGGTTTCAGGTTTGAAAGCTGTTAGATGCACACAGGTGCCTGACAAATGGCACAACCGCAACCACACCTAGAATTGGTTGCTTCGGTGTACACTTCGAGGCTCTACATTTACCGACACACATTTACGGCTGTCACATTTTGAAGTTGTGCGGTGCCTGAATTTCAAGTGGCCTCACGTCTGTGGAATAATACACAGACTTCAAGTGTTTGCCTGGTGGCACTGGTGTAATACCCAAGTGAGATAGCATCACATCACTTCTGGTGGTTAAGATGCGGCTTGAAGTTAGTGAGTGGCAGGTTGCCGTATCGACGTGCACGGGGATGTGTCAGCTACAAGGGTTTGAAGCTACACACCCCATCGCAACAATCCACTTCCAGCTTACTTCAGAAGTAAGAACTTGTACGGGACATTTTCAAGTGGTGTTGCAGATACTGCAGCCGTGCGCCACCCTTGCATTTTCCCCTGTTGTTATTGTCGCCTGTGAAGTGGACACAACCTTCCCAACATTGATAACCATGCGGAATACACCGCCATTCCAAGATGCCAAGGTAGCTACTGCTCCTTTCAACAACGCCCCCCGATTTTGCTGTTGACGCTGGGTACTGGACCGTACTGCGTCCTGGTCCTGCAGGCACCCGGAGGCAAAGATGGTGCTTCGCAGCCTGAAGCTGCAAAGGAGCACAAGCCGGAAGCTGCAAGGGATGGCAAGCCGGACGCTGAAAAGGATGGCAAGCAGGTCGGAAAGGGGGAAGGCAGCGCTGAGGTGGGCAGTTAGCCGTTTCGGGTGTACAACTACTGTATCTGCTCGACGAGGTGCAAAGCCATCCTACACGTGCACAACTACTGTATCTGCTCGACGAGGTGCAAACCCATCCTACACGTGCATGGGAAGGCGGTATTGTCATCGGGTGGCTGCTCCTTAGAACACAATTTCATGTCAGTTATAGCGAAACTACTGCAGGCATGCGCTGCTTTGCTGGTATGATACTTCTGCTCTCACTCACACAAGCAGGTAGCACCACCCCCCAAGCAGTTTCAAGTCCCCTGGTGTGTTGCCGTTGCAAAAGCTGTGTGGGGTGCTTGTAGGCTAGGGCACGGAGCACCAGAACTGGGGGCCTGCACCCCAGCAATTCCCCAACTAGCGAAAAAAACATTTCATGTCATCCATTCTTTAACACCAGATCGCACGCGATATCAGGGGCTAGCAGGAGGGTGGGTGGGTCACTAGCCCGGCCTGCAGCACACGAGCCGCTACAGCCCCTCCCTGCTGCAGCAAAGAAGTGGTGGCTACCCTCGTGTTGGTGACGCTCGCACAAGTGTTCAGCGTTTGGCTCATCTCCCTTATCCAGAAGTATGTGTGGGGTCAGTATGTGCGGGGCAGGGAACAAGAACAAAGCACATGCACTTTGCGACGAGCTACCAGATCTTACTACTTCATTATTACCGCCGATCACAAAGTTGCACGTTGTGGACGTGACTAGCCCACAGGAGTGGGTGTGCACTGGGTGCCAGTTGCCCAGTGTGCAGTGTACTGCGCAGTGGTTGTTTTTGTGGCGCGTTGACCTGGCATTGGCGGCAGTGGAGTCAGGTCGGTGGTGCCAGGTTTGTTGGTGTCACCGTCAGGCGGTAGGGGCATGGTGGCGAGGCATGGGGGTAGCCAATGTGTGTGATATATATATGCCGCAGCAGCAATAGAACTAAAGGTTGCCAGTGGTGGTGGTGGCAGTACACCAGCGAGCACTCAATGCGTGGGTACTAGCTGAATGCTACTGTAGGCGGTGCCAGCGGGCGCCAGCAGAGGTTGTTGTTGTGTGCTGTGTGTACGTTGGCGGCTGCAGCGGATTCCGAAGCCACCAGTGTGCATGGCATGTGCTGGTGGCTCAGCCTGGGCCGAATTTGCTGGCGGTAGGGGGGGGCAGCAGCGCACATGGTCTGTGCTGCTGGCTGGCCCCAACTTGGCGGCGGGGGGGGGGGGCTACCAGTGCACATGGCGTATGCTGGCGGCTGCACCCACCTTGGTGGCGGTGGCGGGGGCCGGCAGGTGTGCTGCTGGCTGGACCCAAATTTGTGGCGGCACCGGGGGATACCAGTGCACATCGCGTGTGCTGGTGGCTGGACCCAGGTTGCCGGCTGTGGCGGGGGCCAGCAGGTGTGCTGCTGGCTGGACCCAACTTGGCAGTCGCGGCAGGGGGGCCACCGGCCGGTGCACATGGCGTGCGCTGGTGGCTGCACCCACCTTGGCAGCCGTGGCGGGGGCCAGCAGGTGTGCTGCTGGCTTGACCCAACTTGGCAGCAGCGGCGGGGGCTGGTGGCTGTACCCACCTTGGCGGCGTTGGCGGGGGCCAGCAGGTGTGCTGCTGATTAGACACAACTTGGCGACGGTGGCAGGGGGAGGCCGCCAGTGCACACGGTGTGTGCTGGTGGCTAGGCCCTTGGCGGCGGCGACAGGTGGGGGCACCAGCGCACATGGCGTGTGCTGGGGCACCTTGGCGGTGGCGGCGGAGGAGGCAGGCAACAGTGCACCCGGCGTGTGCTGGCGGTCGGGCCCAAGGTGTGGCAGGCAGGCGCACGCGGTCGGCAATGCATTGCATGTGCTGGCTGGCCGCTGGGTGGCGACGGTGGCGGCGGGGCCGACCGTGAGTGCACAAGGCCTGTGCAGTGGCTGGACCCAACTTGGCGGGAGCGGCACAGCTGGCAGCACAGCCCCTGCGCAGCAGGCCACTGACTCAGCAGGAGGCCAACAGGGCAGCAGCAGCATGTGGCTTGGCGCGGCAGGACGGAAGAACACGCGGTGTGTGCACTAGCTAAGCTCAAGCTAGACGGAGGCGCCAGCACGCCTCAAGCTCGGCGCAGGTGCCAACGTGTGGCGTGGCGGCGGCTGGCGAGCGTGCTGGCTGAGACAGAGGTGGCGGCAGCGTGCGGCCCTATGGTGGTGACCAGGCTGGTGGGCGGTCGCGCGAGTGTGCGGCGTGGTGGCAGCGTACAAGGGGTGCATGTGCTGGACGGCGCACCAGGCAGCGGCGCAGCGGGCTGTGCAACGCGTGGGAGCACAGCGGACGGGACAAGGCTAGGTGGCGACATGGCGGGCTGTCGGGTAGGCGGCGGCTGGGAGCGGCGGGGCCGGGGACGAAATCGTCATGCGTGATCGGCAGGGCGCTTGGTGCACGGACGGCAACACCAGCACGCACTTTTGGCGGCGGGCCGATGGGGCGCGGAGAGTGTGCTTGGCGGCGGCGCGCGCTGGCCTCGGCAACAGCCAGCATGCGACACCCCACTGTGGGTGACTTGGTAGCGGCACAGGAGAAACTATGGTGGGGGTGACGGCGATACATGGTGCCCCGCTCAACATGAAGGGCGTGGGGCGTGGACCAAGTGCAGCGGCAACGGCGTGCAACGTTTGCTATGGCGGGGCCCGATGCACTGCGCGTCACGCACCGTGCGCGGAGTCTGTGGCGTGGGACGGAAGCGACAGTTTACAGCAGTCGCTGAAGCTGGGCGCAGCTGTTATGGGGTAGCGCGGCGGCGGCAACCGGGCGGCGTGTGTGGCATGGGGCATGAGGATGGCGGCGACGATGCTACATATTTGTGGCGTGCATGGTGAGAGGCACGGAGACGGCGGCCACGATGCTCCGGCATCAGACGGCTGGCGTGTGTGGCGTGGCGCTCGAGAATGGCGGCGGCGACTGTGGCGTCGGCGGCTGTCACAGTGGCGGCGTACGCCAGCAGTGCACGGCTGCTACAGTGGCGAACAGCCACTTTTTACAGGCGGAGGGAGCGGAGAGTTTCGGCAGCCTTACACGGCGGCGGGCGGCAAGCGACAGGCGGAAATGCATTTGGCCGTCAGGTGTCCGGGCTGCTGAGCCACCTGGGGGCACCGGCCTGGATGGGTGAGGCCGCAGCTGCTCTTTTCGCGCGGCCGGCGTTGTGGGTGCAGCTGCTGGGCGCAGGGGTGGCTGAGGCAGGGCGGGCACCTGAGTGGAGGTGCTGGGGTAAGCGCCCCAGGTGGGGTGCCTCTGCCCTGCTTCAGCCCACTGGCCCACGCAGCTTGCACCTGCCAATATACTGGGGATGCGATAGCATTTTGCTGGGACACGGGATGGGAACAATGGCACTGTGTCGTGACACTGTGTGTTTGGTGTGTACTGCCTGCGTGCTCAGCAGTGGGCAAAAAATCGCTCATCAACAGCAGCAGTACTCATGCAGCAAGAGAGGCCTGGTCAGGCAAAGCACTGCTACTGCACGCATTGCTGTGACAGTTGTTTGCGCACGGCAGCAATATCCCTGAATGGTGCATTGCACACGCGGCACCACATCTCAATCTGCAGGTAGAAAGTGCCATGCACAGGGCGCACGCACGTGTGCTTGAACTAGTGCTAACAGTAGGTCAAAATATGAAGTATCAAAGAAGCTAATGCTGTGCTTATCACAAACCCTGTATCAACTGTGGACAGCGCATGCCGCGTTTGATACGACGTACTTCCTCCATTTTACACTATAAGGCCTCGACTTTTGAACCAGCAACTACATGGCATAGATGGACCCAGAACGCACAAGTCCCTGTGTGAAAAACGAAGAGCACCCCCGAATTGGGGGGGTCGAATACTTGGTTAAACCTTGCAGCATGCCCATGGTGCTAGGTTAAGCTGCTTGACGAGGGTAAGTCCAAGCCAGCTTAAGGGCCGCAGCATGCCAGTCTCACAGGAGCAGCAACGCCACATCAGGGGCGAAAATGGAGACACCACACGATAACTGCACACTCATGCGCTATGCGACGCCTCGCCAGCATCACCAGCATGCGGCTCCCAAGGCTGCACACACCCACATCGCCACGGGCGCACGTGCCGGCCCTTCCAGCCCCCGTGCTGCTGTCGGGTGTTGAGCAGCAGCAGCCCGCAGCAACACCATGCAGGCCTTCGCCAGCGGACCCGACGGGTGGACCAGTGGTGCCCCGCGACATGTACGCCAGCCCTGCTGTGTTCTTCGAAGAATTACGTAGTACTCCCTAAAGCAGAAGGCTGACCCTTGCAAAATGAGTGAAGGCTACTCTGCACACCAATTTGCGCAGCACACAGAGAGAGATGCGCTTCATGGTAAGCGGTAAAAAAGGCCCATGCACTCTCCAGCCGCCGCCGGTGCTAAGCTGCAGTAATGGTGGCGCACCATTATGCGTGTACGTACAAGCATGGCGACCTGTTGCGGCGGCACGGTGCTCCGTGCATCAGTTGAACAGGCCGGTTGCGCAATATACCTTGGGTTGCATGCCAGATTAGGCCCAGCGGCGGGCAGCTTGTATCCTGCAACAAGTACAGCACAGCAAGTACTGGTGGCGCCGCGAGCACAACCTCTTATCGCACAACGGTGCCCGTCTTGCACATATATTTTGGGTGCGGTGTTGTTGCAGGCACTGTGTGGGGAAACCGGCATAGCCCGTGCCGGCATGGGTGTC
The DNA here is from genome assembly GCA_032358315.1 of Ophiocytium majus. NCBI lineage: Eukaryota > Xanthophyceae > Mischococcales > Ophiocytiaceae > Ophiocytium > Ophiocytium majus. Next base: position 12,317 of record JAULBY010042022.1, read on the forward strand.
AACACGTACGACCCGGAGGAGAATTCACAAGTGAGCCTGGGCCCTGCACATGTTGCACCCACCGCAACATGTTCACTTGTGCGTGGTCACTTGACAGTGCGCGGCACCACTCCATGTGTGATGGCCTAAAATGGTGCAGTGAGTGGTGCTAAGCGCCTGGTGCGGGTAGGTGCTGTGCACCTGCATGGATGGGTAGTTGCCGCATTGTGCACATGCTGGCAGAGTGGGCGCCAGCATGCGCATGCCACGTGTAGGCAATGCATATCTGCATACTCGCCAGCACAAAGGCTGCCGCAATGGGTGAGCAGCAAAGGCAAGTTTACAAATTGCACCATTACCTGATCCAGATCCTGCCACCTTTCTGCCCTCTCGGCGTCCGCAGCATGGAGCCATGGACACCGACCCGGACGACGGTTGGGAAGAGAAGAAGCAATCTGATCCCGCTGCGGTGAGTGTACCAGGCTCACACATGGTGACATGGCAGCGCTGACTTAGCACGTACGTTCAGCACCTGGTCAAGTAGCAACATATTTAACGTGCACCAGCGCACTATTTGCTGCAAGCATTGCGGCTGAAGTAAGTGTGATGACCGATTGTTGATGGTTGCTCACCTTGGTATGCACAGGTGGTTTGCGCGCCTACGAGCACACAACATGGTTGTACAAGCAAGCATCTGCGGTTGCAGCAGGAGCGCCTCATGGTGTAACCTTGACTTTGGCGTGCTGGCCAATCATAACATATGAATAACGTACGGGTGGCAACAGTTCTACTCTGGTGACCTACAAAACTGAGCCATCTCATGCCAAGTACTTCAGGAGTACATGCACTTTGGAAATCACTAGTACTTCTAGAAGCATGTTTGAGCAAGATGTTGATTGCACAGGCACAAGCAGTCACTAGTACCGCCAGGCAGTAGGAAGTTCCCCAGTGCATTGCTAGCCCACCATGGGCCTG